>VSWD01000012.1:62914319-62954181 GCA_033119305.1 Pinctada imbricata | reverse complement strand
CCTGCACTTCGAAAAATACCAAAATTTCAGGGTTTCCGTTCAATATCTCTTGAGTGCAGTTACATATTGAAATGAAATTTTGTATACAGACACATCAAATGAAAATCTAGGCCAAGTGTATTTGGGTCGATCAACAAAATTTTGACAGAGTTATGCCCTTGCACTTAAAAAAAACAAAATTTCAGGGTTTCTGTTCAATATCTCTTGAGTTGAGTTACATATTGAAATGAAAGGAGCTGATAAGATAAGGCGTAAAATCTGCCCTGAAAATGTGGAATTTTCAAAATGGGAACTTCAAAAAAAATCTTTCACAAAATTGATGCCAGTTCTTGGTTTCATCATAATCAGCAGTTGCATAAGATTATCATGCATAGTTTTCCTAAATTTTGGGGCAAAATATGTGTTTTTCTATAAAACCAATGGAAAATGGAAAAGTTTTTTTAAACATGTTCCCCCTCAGCTACAGAACGCCACTTTTACAGAAGGTGTATATCACCAATACACATCTTTTGGCAAACTGGGGTTCTGTAGCTAAGGGGGGAACGATGCCCCAGAGACAAAAAACTTAAAAAGGGAGGGTGGGGGGCTTTTTTCAAATCTGTGTTTTAGGCCATAATATAAGCAAAATTTATTTTTCTCCCTTTTAAAGTCATTCATTTATTATTCTAAACATGTTCACATGAAATGCACAAGATTTTGTTATGAAATAAACAGCAGTCAACAATTCATTTATACACAATGTGTATTTCGCGGTAAAATGCCTACTTTGTAGTCAATGAATACAAAATACAACCATATTTCAGATTCAAGATTTTTAAATTTATGGAAAAAAATGAGACCAGTCTTTTGAATTAAATTTCTAGTATCTTGTTTAGACTATAACTATGTTTTAAAGTTTATAGATATCCACATTAGCCAGATGTTCTTAATTTTCAACGTTTTTTGATCGATATTAGCTTCTTTTCAACATGGCTCCCCCTACTTTAGACTGTAATTTAGGTATCTAGAAATAAGCTTACCAAAATAAAAGTTGCATGAGGAATCTCCAAATACATTACATTTAGTAATTATCAAGTTTTTCTTGTGTACAGGTCATTGTGTAGAAGAAATACTGATGAAATCAGGGAATACAGCCCTTATCTTATCAGCTCCTTTTGTATACGGATACATCAAATGACAATCTAGGTCAAGTTTTATTTGGGTCCAATCAACAAATTTTGACAGAGTAATGCCCCTTGCACTTCGAAAAATACCAAAATTTCAGGGTTTCTGTTCAATATCTCTTGAGTTGAGTTACATATTGAAATTATATTTGTATACGGATACATCAAATGACAATCTAGGTCAAGTTTTATTTGGGTCCAATCAACAAAATTTTGATAGAGTAATGCCCCTTGCACTTCGAAAAATACCAAAATTCAGGGTTTCCGTTCAATATCTTGAGTGGAGTTACATATAGAAATGAAATTTTGTATACAGACACATCAAATGAAAATCTATGTCAAGTTCATATTTAGGTCTGATCAAAAAATTTGGACAGAGTTATGCCCCTTGCACTTTGAAAAATACCAAAACTTCAGGGTTCTGTTCAATATCTCTTGAGTGGAGTTACATATTGAAATGAATTTTTGTATACAGACTCATCGAATGAAAATCTACTAGGTCAAGTTCATATTTAGGTCCGATGAACAAAATTTTGACAGAGTTATGCCCCTTGCACTTCGAAAATACCAAAATTTCAGGGTTTCTGTTCAATATCTCTTGAGTGAGTACATATTGAAATGAAATTTTGTTTTCAGACACATCAAATAAAATTCTAGGTCAAGTTCATATTTGGTTAAATCAAAAAATTTTGTGCACCCCTTTGAAGAAGAGGGGACATATTGCTTTGACGCTGTCCGACTTTCTGTCTGTCGGTCCGTCGGTCAGTCGGTCGGTCCACGACATCAGTTTCCGTTCAATACCTCTGGAGTGGATTCACATATTGAAATGAAATTTTGTGTACAGACACATCAAATGAAAATCAAGTATAAAGTTGTGACGGACTTTAATCACAGAAGGGGTAGGGGGCATTAATGTTTTACAAACATGACTTTTAACTTGTTTTTTTTTAAGGTACGATTTCTCTGAGAAAAGCCAGTTTCTTGGAAAAGATTACTTCTTCGAAACTTATTACATTTCTATTTCTAATATTTATGTATTTTAAAACTTACATGTTTCGACCTTCTGTTAACGTACTGCAATTTACGTTTCAGATTTCATCTCAATATTTTAAAATCTCATTATAGACATGTCAAGACAGACGGGTGAGAGGCGTACATAAAAAAAAAAACGAAAATAAAAATGAAGAACTTTGTCCTGCTTTGCTAAAATGGAACTAATAAACACAGGGACATGTATGATTATATAAGCTTGGTCACAAACTCTTTCCCCAATACCCTTTCCTCTACAAATCTGTATTAAATACTTGTAGTGCTAAGGAAGGGTTTGTTGCCAAGCTAGCTCGCCCGAACCAAATGTTAATGACGTGCCGTCCGTCGTGACTTGTCGTATTTCGAATCTATTCCCAGGAACCAAAATTTGTTCGATTTTGAGGTAAAATTGGTAGGAATAAATTGATATTGTCCCCGAATTTAACTATCTGGGTATTACTTTTCAAAAATCAGGGTCTTTCAAAAAAGCAAAGAAAATATTGGCTGAAAGGCAAGTAAAGCAATGTTTGATGTTTGAAAAAGGGGCGATCAAATAATCTGTCAATTAATGTCAACTTGAGCTTTTTGATCAAATTGTGAAACCAATACTATTATACGGATGTGAGGTTTGGGGGTTTGGAAATAACAGTGTCTTAGAAAGGGTTCATTTGAAATTTTGTAAAATGTTATTACACATGAAAAGTAGCACACCAGACTTTATGGTTTATGGCGAATTAGGCAGACACCCAATTGAAATTCAAATAAAGACTCGTTTAATAAATTACTGGACAAAATTGATATCTGAGAAAGGAAATAAAATAGTTTCGATTTTATATAAACTTGGTAATCACCTAAATGAAGAATATTCACGAAATTTCTTTGGATTGAAAACATAAAAAATATTTTTAATTCTTGTGGACTATCGAATATCTGGCTTTTTCAAAATTTTCCAAATGCTAAATGGTTAAAAGTAAAAGTTAGAACGACATTACGCGATCAATTCGTACAACAATTGGTTATCAAATGTTCAAAATTCCCCTAAAGCGTTAAATTACAGAATATATAAGATGAATTAGTTTTGAAGAGTACCTTAATTTTCTATCAACTGAAGATGCTATAACTTTTTGTTAATTCAGGACTTGCAATCATCATTTGCCTATTGAAGTCGGACGCTGGAATAATGTTCCCAGAGATGAAAGAAAATGTATAAAATGTAATCAACATGAATTAGGCGATGAATTTCATTATATTTTAAATTGTCAATTTTTAAGAGACGAAAGACAACGATTAATTCCAAACATATTAACAAGAACAACAAATGTATATCATTTAAAAATATAATGGCATCTAAGAAACAATTTGTACTTCGAAAATTATGTATCTTTATCCGTAACATAAATAAAGTTTGCCCCCCTCCACCATAATTTTCCCCATATTGCAAAATCACGTGCTTATTATGAATATTATCATTATTATGTTATTATATGTCTACATAAATTTTTTTGTGGGTTGTTAATCAAAAGTGTTAATAAATATTTTTGGTTTGCAGGTCACAAAATATTTTATGTTGACGCCACACTTCTTTATCAATTTATGTGATATGTTCACGCATGCATATAAAATGTTTTGTATAACATCATTGTATTGTATATTTCTCTAATATACTTTTGTAAAAAAAAAAGTGATGAGAATAAGTATTGATGATATTTAATCCTCTTTTTCCTCTTTTTTTTTCATTTTCAAGTATTCATCAGATAAGACAATAGTAGGTGGTTCCTTCTTTGATTAACTTCGTCAGAAGCATACTGTTCTAGTATAAGGAATGAACCAGAGTGATCTCATTAGAAGCTTCGTTATCTTACTTTTAATTTGTATGACTGCTCAGAATATCTGAGAAATGTTCATTTGTGTAATGTACGTCTTGTTAATTGATGACTAACTTAACAAAGAAGGTTTCTTTGCTGTTTATTTGTTACATTTGAATTATTGTTGCCTTTTAATAGATTTTGTAAATATATCTTCAGTTTATATCTTCGATTTTTAGCTCATAAGCTAGAAAGTGTCATATAGTCGTCGGTGTTTTCGTTCTTTGACATGTTCGAATTCTCCTCCGCAACCTGCTGCCCGAAATTTCCGAAATATTTCTTTTTTTGTGTTTTATTTCTAGTCGGAATGTTATCCAAACTATTTCTGACTGACATTTATCATATGAAGGCGATGTTTCACGCGGGATTCCCTTATCAAAGAATTAGTACAACGGCCTTGATCGGCGACTTTGTTATGTTACTGTTACAATGCATATTCATTTTGAAACATTGAGTAACATTGAGCTGGGGAAGGCCGTTGGCCGAAAACGTACGGAAAAATATATTGTTTATTGTATTTATACAACAAACGAAGTATTTTATTCCAAGAATAAGTATTAAAATATTATACATGTCCCTCTGAGGAACATCTTCAAGCGATCTGTTACCTTAAAAACCAATCATTTCAAGCCCCTTGTCAATGATAAAACACAGATCCAAATAAACTTTTACTCGAGTTCATTCTTATTGATGCGTCAAATTGGAAAACGGGGAAGTAGTGAAATTCAAAAGAAGAAAATTGACTGTATGTACGCATTTCGATACGACTTAGTGATCTTGAATAAAGAGAAAGAAATATGAATAAAGTATACGGAAATCCTTCAAAGGAAATAGGATATACAAATGTATCATACAAACTACACCTTAAAAGCTTGTCATTCGGGGATTTTATTCTGAATGGGGAAGGGCAGGGGCTTGCACTTAAAAATGCATTCCCAAAAATTCTGTTCAAAAGTAAAATATCTGACCCTAGCAGAAAAAACACATTCTAGCCTAACAGTGCATACATTCAACAACCAATTCAGCTAGCTTCACTTGCGAAGCAAAAAACTTTCCCGGCTCTCAGCACTCGTCACACCCTGAAAGTTATCCAAGATGGCTTCGCTTGTCACAAACTGAAATAAAACAAACCAAAATATTTCATATCATGTGTATTTTAGGACATTATTCATATTTTAATCTACTGATCGAGATACAACGCCGTCTTTTAGAAACGAAATTCTAAGCTAATCTTATGGAAATAGTATATTTATTTTGAAAGCTCTATTTTCAGACACAGGCACCAGATTCCCCGAAAAAAATTGTGGGTAAAGAGAAGAGAAAGGGCGTTTAAGATGGGTTTTAAGTTTTTCTCTAGGAATCTGGTGCCTGTGTTTTCAGAGTGTTGATACGACTGACCATAGTGCGACAACATTTATTTCCTTATTGGTCAAGTTGCAAAACACTACTCTTAATTTTCTGTAACAGGGTAAGCGGACGGTGTCAATAATTGGTTTCCGGAACACAAGTCCAGTATAATGGACCTTATGTAAGGGTTATTCTACTGTCTCCGAGGGCGTAGCCCGAGAAGCGTTGAATACCCACTTGTTGCACGGCAATGTTAGGCCATCAAACAATTATCACAATGATTGAATAATTCTTCACTGGTAGCTAAAGAAAACTACTCATGGTAGTCAGTCAATTATTCAATCATTATTTTGTACATCAATCATTAATCTAATAATTGCTACACAATGAAAATTGTTGCACAGTCTGGAAAGGTGTAATTACCGTCTACAACCTAGACCGTGCAACAAATACACTTACTCATTGTGCTCCCAATCGATTTTGCGACCAAAAAGTCAAAAGTCAAGATCAAAAGAATTCGATGATTGAAAAAGTTTTCCGAGGCATCAGACGTTTGTATGGCACCTCCAACCATGAAATCTGCTTTCAAAGTTGATGATTTCACTATTGTAATTGCCCCTTCTTGATTTTAATGTAAAAAAATCAAAGGTCATAACGATTATAAGGGAATCATTATTGAAGTTTTCGTATTATTTTTCATGAGTCAAGATGGTCAGATTTATTTTGAGGTCAAAAGGTTCAAGGCCATAGGACTTTGATGGTTGAAATGGTTTCCAGGTTGTAACTCATTTTGTATTTCCCCTATCATCATAAAACTTGTCAGAAATGCTTTCAAATGGTCAATGGGGTTTCCCTGTTGACTTAAGGTAAATAGGTCAAAGGTCAATGTCATATGACTTAGATGATTGAACATGTTTTCCAATTTTACAGCTTAGTGTATATTCATCCTATCTTCATGAATCGTGCCAGAAATGTTCCCCACGATCCAAGTACATGTATGTGCCCTATTAATTTTGGAATCAATGCCAAAGGTCAAGGTCAGAGGGCTTTGATGATCGCAGTTCTTTTGACCATAGATTAAATATCAAGTAAGTGCGATATTGGTAGGGAATAATCTGCCTTAGAACAGAATGGCAAGGTATTGCAGCCTGACAAATTGCAACCTGTGGATGCACCTGAACTTGTTTGTGTTTTTTTTTTATTTAACGATTTGTATTGTGTGGTATATTTAGTGATGTCACTTGCAATGATTATAATGGGACTCTGTGGAGAGAATTGATGAGATTGTCTCATTGATTCCGTCCATATTCCCTTTTTATGGTCTTATCATGATTTTTCGCTTCAAGGTTTGGCCATTTTTTTTCCTCAAAATTGACAGGACTATTAATGATATTTCACAGAATTGTGGCCCATGACCCAAGAGTGTGTCATGACCTAAAACCAAGGTCACCGGTCAAGGTCAAGGTAACAGTACCAGCGACTTGAAAAATCTTGTCCGGGTCGTAAGTTTACACTGATTGCATGGATCTGAATTATACACAAGAGTGTGTTATGGCCTTAGACCAAGGCCATAGGACGAAGGTCAAGGTCACTATACGTGTTGATTGTAAGTCTTGTTCAGGCCCTTATTTTCCACTGCTTGTATGGATCTGAGTAAAATTTCACAAAATAGTTGCCCAGGACCAAGGGATGTACCATGATCTTTATACAAGACCAAAGTCCATGGTAATAGTGGGTTGAAAATCTTATCATGCCCCTCACTTTCTATTGCCTGCATAGATTTGAATATTGATATTTCACTTAAACCATTGCCCAGAACTAAAGAATGTGACGCAACCTTCATCAAAGGTCAAGGTCACAGTACTTGCGGATTTAGAAATCTTGTCCTGGTAATAGCCTTTCCCCTCCTTGGATTGAATTAATTTTTAGGGCCCCACATGCATAATAATGCGGGAGCCCGATAGGAATAAGATATCCTTTTTTTCCGTCTGTCCGTCAAGATTAGTTCTCCGCGAAAGTCAAGTAGTTTTCAATGTTACAGCTTTCATATTTTATACACAGATAAAGAATAATAAGATGAACATGCCTATTTTGAACCTTCAAGGTCAAATGTAAAGGTCAAACTTGGACAAAATTCGCTAAAATATCTGTATACTTTGGTTCTGACGCGATATCTAACTCAAGTAGTTTTCAGTGTATAGCTTTCATGTTTTATACAGAGATAACCAATCCTGAGAGGAACATATCTATAGATTTTGAACTATCAAGGTCAAAACCTAGTTGGCAAAATTTAATAAAGTATCAATATTTTGGTTCTGACGCGATAGCTCAAAGTAGTTTTTAAGGTTCAGCTTTCATATTTCATACAGAGATAGTAACATGCCAATAATATTGAACCTTCAAGGCCAAAGGTCAAGGTCAAACTTAGGCAAAATTCCATCCGTCAATAGTTTGGTTCTGACTTGACAATTAAAATGTTATCAGCACAGGATTTATCCCGTTTTCCTCGTTGCAGTACTATCATGTAACGAGGAAACGGGATAAATCCTGTGATTTTCAAACACAAATAAAGGATCATGAGAGGAACATGCCAATAAATTTCAAACCAAACCTTCAATGTCGAAGGTCAATGTCAAACTTAGACAAAATTCAATAGAGTATCATTACTTTGTTACTGACGCGATCTAACCCAAGTAGTTGTCAAGGAACAGCTTTCATATTGATAAACAGATAAAGGATCATTAGAAGAACATACCTATGGATTTTAAATTTTCAATGTCAAGGGCCAAGGTCAAACTTAGGTAAGATTTATAAAATATCAATACTTTGGTACTGATGCAATAACTGATCAGGCGATATTCGACATACTGATGAAGAATGATGAGAAGAGCATGCTGTACATATTGAACTTTCATATTGTTATATTAAATGTAGAGATTTTATAAATTTAAACAAGAGTATTCATGGTGGGTAATTAATATAAACCCCAAAATTTCAAAAGCCTGTTAGCGGATTTTGTCGATCAGAATTCTAGTTCACCGTGAAAACTTTCGCCATAGCCAAAGGGTACCAATGCAAAGCTCGAAAGTCAAGGTCACAGTTCACTTGATAATTTACATGTTACGTCCTAGAGTATTGAAACTTCCCATATAGATTGTGCAGTAGGCAAGGAGTTTCCTTATTGATCTTGGGCCAAAGGTAAAAAGTTAAGGTCAAACTACATTTTTGTGCGGAACTTTTTGATAAGCATTTTGAAAATACACTTCAGGACCGTAACTCAAGTAATTATCCTCCTTTCTCTTATCTTCCATTTTGGGTTATTATCGCCAGTCCTATCTCCTTTGGGGTATCTCTTAATTAGCCCCTTCTATCTTTGGATACCCCATAGTATGCGTGTATGCAGGACCAGAGGGGCTCTTATTATGTACTGCATTGCATGGTCCATATATAGATATATATTTTATTACCCCTGCTTTAACCTTCTATTCTTGAATATATATATATATAATATATATATATATATATTGCATATGATCCATGATGATCCTTGTTGATTTTTTTTGGATCCAAAGGTAAATGTCAAACTATACATATCCAGGATATTTATATTAGAGTACTTTTTATGTCCCTGTAACGGAGATTCGGGGTATATAGTTTTTGGTCTGTCCGTCTGTTGTCTGATTGTCCGTTTATCTGTTTTGTGTCTCTGTTGTCCGCAGAAACTTTGACTTGGCCATAACTTTTGAATGGCAAGTAATAGGGCTTTCTATTTCACAGGTGCATTCCTTTTGACAAAGCCTTTCCATGGATACCAAATTTTTGACCTTGGAGTTTGACCTACTTTTGAAAAACTTTAACCTTGGCCATAACTTTTGAATGGTAAGTGATAGGACTTTCTTATTTACATGTGTACAGGGGCGGATCCAGAACCCCAATTGCCCGGGGGGGGGGCACATACAATTTTTATGGAAATCAATTACGAGGCCCGAATGGCCGAGTGGGGGAGGGTATGGGAGGGTATGGGAGGGGGTTTCCCCCTCCCATTGGTGGGGTTCGGGGGCCTCCCCCGAGAAAATTTTGAAAAAATGAAGCAATTTGGTGGCATCTGAAGCGTATTTGAAGTGAATTTAGAAGGGGATTTGGCGCGCATGATTCAGTCAGTGTCAGTAACAATAATTATTATTTATATAGAATATATTTGAAAATTTTCGAAATTTTCTGATGCTGTACTGTTCTTGCACGGCATGCAGAAGTCAACATGTTCAGAATTTCCTAAAGAAACGGGCTGATCAGGATTGAGAAGTTTTGAAAGGGCAGAGAGGTCAGCCCATGGGAGGGAGGGGTGTCCAGCCATAAATTCTCATAAAACTAGGAAAAATCAGCATTTTTATGCAAAATTCCAGGCAGGACTTGACCCCCTAACCACTCTAGATTCGCGCTTGTTTGTTAATATTTGTGCAAAGGTAAAGAACATAAGTAATTACAGGTGTTTTTTTTTCTAGCCCCTGATGTCAGGGGCCTGGCCGATGAATTGGGAATTTGCAACATTTTAACCTAAATTGGGAAATAAATTTCAAACAACAAAAGATATATTCATGCAAATTATCCCTTATCATATCAATTGTCTATATTTTGAATCCCTCCTAGAGCATGTTTTGTTCTACTTTCGTTTCCTTTCAGTTAATGATACGTAAATTGGAACATGTCACAGTGGAAGTGAATTTCTCGTTTTGGAGAAAATTGAATTAGGAATTTTTAGGTCTAAAATTGGGGATAAGTACCTCTTTTTACCGAATTTCGGCCCCATACAGACCCTAAAATTCCCTTGTAAATGAGAAATTTCCTTGACAAACTAGAGATCACGGGTGCCTTATTCCCTGCATCGTCCAGATTGAAAGGTTTAATTATTTCTTGGCTGTTCTATCATGATTATATTTTTGATTTACCTAGGGGCTTAACCAAAATGTAATCATGTAACTTCGATTCTAAAAATAAAGAAAAACATGCATTTTTCATCTTTTCAAAATTCTTGGAGATAGCCGGTTTAAATCTGGCCCAACAATTTCAATTGTTTATTTTAAAAAGATTGATCATGACCTCAAATTTAGAGTTTACAAAATGTAAGTTTAATTATAGGAGGTTTTATCGAAGATTTGGTCAAGAAATGTGTGTAAGAAATATGCCTTGCATAGGATATAAAGTTCCCGATTCATCCCTTAGATAAAGAAAATTCGATATGAACATGATTCAATAGTAGGTTGTTCCCGAAACGTGTGTACGTCCATGTACAGACAATGGACATGACTAGCTATCCCCGAGAAATGTTTGGAAAATTTACTCAAATCGGTGGTTTCTGGGGTGTTTTGGGGCTATTTCTGACTAGTTTCATAGATTTATTACGGAAACAGTAGTTTAATGCTTCCAAATGCTATTATAAGTGCCCCTTCTTTGGGCACTGCCGGGGGGGGGGGGGGGGGGGCACGTGCCCCCCCCCCCCCCCCCGGCAGTGCCCAAAGAAGGGGCACTTATAATATGCATTTGGAAGCATTAAACTACTGTTTCCGTAATAAATCTATGAAACTAGTCAGAAATAGCCCCAAAACACCCCAGAAACCACCGATTTGAGTAAATTTCCAAACATTTCTCGGGGATAGCTAGTCATGTCCATTGTCTGTACATGGACGTACACACGTTTCGGGAACAACCTATATTGAATCATGTTCATATCGAATTTTCTTTATCTAAGGGATGAATCGGGAACTTTATATCCTATGCAAGGCATATTTCTTACACACATTTCTTGACCAAATCTTCGATAAAACCTCCTATAATTAAACTTACATTTGTAAACTCTAAATTTGAGGTCATGATCAATCTTTTTAAAATAAACAATTGAATTGTTTGGGCCAGATTAAACGGCTATCTCCAGAATTTTGAAAAGATGAAAATGCATGTTTTTCTTATTTTTAGAATCGAAGTTACCATGATTACATTTTTGGTTAAGCCCCTAGGTAAATCAAAATATAATCATGATAGAACAGCCAAGAAATAATTAAACCTTTCAATCTGACGATGCAGGGAATAAGGCACCCGTGATCTCTAGTTTGTCAAGGAAATTTCTCATTTACAAGGGAATTTTTAGGGTCTGTATGGGGCCGAAATTCGGTAAAAAGAGGTACTTATCCCCAATTTTAGACCTAAAAATTCCTAATTCAATTTTCTCCAAAACGAGAAATTCACTTCACTGTGACATGTTCCAATTACGTATCATTAACTGAAAGGAAAACGAAAGTAGAACAAACATGCTCTAGGAGGGATTCAAAATATAGACAATTGATATGATAAGGGATAATTTGCATGAATATATCTTTTGTTGTTTGAAATTTATTTCCCAATTTAGGTTAAAATGTTGCAAAATTCCCAATTTCATCGGCCAGGGCCCCTGACATCAGGGGCTAGAAAAAAAAACACCTGTAATTACTTATGTTCTTTACCTTTGCACAAATATTAACAAACAAGCGCGATCTAGAGTGGTTAGGGGGTCAGTCCTGCCTGGATTTTGCATAAAATGCTGATTTTTCCCTAGTTTTATGAGAATTTATGGCTGGACACCCCTCCCTCCCATGGGCTGACCTCTCTGCCCTTTCAAAACTTCTCAATCCTGATCAGCCCGTTTCTTTAGGAAATTCTGAACATGTTGACTTCTGCATGCCGTGCAAGAACAGTACAGCATCAGAAAATTTCGAAAATTTTCAAATATATTCTATATAAATAATAATTATTGTTACTGACACTGGACTTGAATCATGCGCGCCAAATCCCTTCTAAATTCACTTCAAATACGCTTCAGATGCCACCAAATGCTTCATTTTTTCAAAATTTTCTCGGGGGAGGCCCCCGACCCCCCCAATGGGAGGGGGAAACCCCCTCCCATACCCTCCCATTACCCTCCCCCACTCGGCCCTTCGGGCCTCGTAATTGATTTCCATAAAAATTGTATGTGCCCCCCCCCCCCGGGCAATTGGGGTTCTGGATCCGCCCCTGTACACATGTAAATAAGAAAGTCCTATCACTTACCATTCAAAAGTTATGGCCAAGGTTAAAGTTTTTCAAAAGTAGGTCAAACTCCAAGGTCAAAAATTTTGGTATCATGGAAAGGCTTTGTCAAAAGGAATGCACCTGTGAAATATGAAGCCCTATTACTTGCCATTCAAAAGTTATGGCCAAGGTCAAAGTTTCTGCGGACAAACAGAGACACAAAACAGATAAACGGACAATCAGACAACAGACGGACAGACCAAAACTATATACCCCGAATCTCCGATTACAGGGACATAAAAGTACTCTAAATATAAATATATCCTGGATATGTATAGTTTGACATACCTTTGGATCCAAAAAAAATCAACAAGGATCATCATGGGATCATATGCAATATATATATATATATATATATATATATATATATGTCAAGAATAGAAGGTTAAAGCAGGGGCGTAATAAAATATATATCTATATATGGACCATGCAATGCAGTACATAATAAGAGCCCCTCTGGTCCTGCATACACGCATAGACTATGGGGTACTCCAAAGATAGAAGGGGCTAATTAAGATGATACCCCAAAGGAGATAGGACTGGCGATAATAACCCCAAATGGAAGATAAGAGAAAGGAGGATAATACTTGAGTTACGGTCCTGAAGTGTATTTTCAAAAATGCTTATCAAAAAGTTCCGCACCAAAAATGTAGTTTGACCTTAACTTTTTACCTTTTGGCCCAAGATCAATAAGGAAACTCCTTGCCTACTGCACAATCTATATGGGAAGTTTCAATACTCTAGGACGTTAACATGTAAATTATCAAGTGAACTGTGACCTTGACTTTCGAGCTTTGCATTGGTACCCTTTGGCTATGGCGAAAGTTTTCACGGTGAACTAGAATTCTGATCGACAAAATCCGCTAAACAGGCTTTTGAAATTTTGGGGTTTATATTAATTACCCACCATGAATACTCTTGTTTAAATTTATAAAATCTCTACATTTAATATAACAATAATGAAAGTTCAATAGTACAAGCATGCTCTTCTCATCATTCTTCATCAGTATGTCGAATATCGCCTGATCAGTTATTGCATCAGTACCAAAGTATTGATATTTTATAAAATCTTACCTAAGTTTTGACCTTGGCCCTTGACATTGAAAATTTAAAATCCATAGGTATGTTCTTCTAATGATCCTTTATCTGTTTATCAAATATGAAAGCTGTCCTTGACAACTACTTGGGTTAGATCGCGTCAGTAACAAAGTAATGATACTCTATTGAATTTTGTCTAAGTTTGACATTGACCTTCCGAACATTGAAGGTTTGGTTGAAAATTTATTGGCATGTTCCTCTCATGATCCTTTATTTGTGTTTGAAAATCACAGGGATTTATCCCGTTTTCCTCGTTACATGATAGTACTGCAACGAGGGAAAACGGGATAAATCCCTGTGCTGATAACATTTTAATTGTCAAGTCAGAACCAAAACTATTGACGGATGGAATTTGTGCCTAAGTTTGACCTTGACCTTTGGCCTTGAGGTTCAATATTTATTGGCATGTTACTATCTCTGTATGAAATATGAAAGCTGAACCTTAAAACTACTTTGAGCTATCGCGTCAGAACCAAAATATTGATACTTTATTAAATTTTGCCAACTAGGTTTGACCTTGATAGTTCAAAATCTATAGATATGTTCCTCTCAGGATTGTTTATCTCTGTATAAAACATGAAAGCTATACACTGAAAACTACTTGAGTTAGATATCGCGTCAGAACCAAAGTATACAGATATTTTAGCGAATTTTGTCCAAGTTTGACCTTTACATTTGACCTTGAAGGTTCAAAATAGGCATGTTCATCTTATTATTCTTTATCTGTGTATAAAATATGAAAGCTGTAACATTGAAAACTACTTGACTTTCGCGAGAACTAAATTCTTGACGGACAGACGGAAAAAAAGGAATATACTTATTCCTATCGGGCTCCCGCATATTATGCATGTGGGGCCCTAAAAATTAAATTCAATCCAAGGAGGGGAAAGGCTATTACCAGGACAGATTTCTAAATCCGCAAGTACTGTGACCTTGACCTTGATGAAGGTTGCGTCACATTCTTAGTTCTGGGCAATGGTTAAGTGAAATATCAATATTCAAATCTATGCAGGCAATAGAAAGTGAGGGTCATGATAAGATTTTTCAACCCACATATTACCATGGACTTTGGTCTTGTATAAAGATCATGGTACATCCCTTGGTCCTGGGCAACTATTCTGTGAAATTTTACTCAGATCCATACAAGCAGTGAAAAATAAGGGCCTGAACAAGACTTTACAATCAACACGTATAGTGACCTTGACCTTCGTCCTATGGCCTTGGTCTAAGGCCATAACACACTCTTGTGTAATAATTCAGATCCATGCAATCAGTGTAACTTACGACCCGGACAAGATTTTTCAAGTCGCTGGTACTGTTACCTTGACCTTTGACCGGTGACCTTGGTTTTAGGTCATGACACACTCTTGGGTCATGGGCCACAATTCTGTGAAATATCATTAATAGTCCTGTCAATTTGAGGAAAAAAAATGGCCAAACCTTGAAGCGAAAAATCATGATAAGACCATAAAAGGGAATATGGACGGAATCATGAGACAATCTCATCAATTCTCTCCACAGAGTCCCATTATAATTCATTGCAAGTGACATCACTAAATATACCACACAAATACAAATTCGTTAAATAAAAAAAAAACACAAACAAGTTCAGGTGCATCACAGGTGCAATTTGTCAGGCTGCAATACCTTGCCATTCTGTTCTAAGGCAGATTATTCCCCTACCAATATCGCACTTACTTGATATTTAATCTATGGTCAAAAGAACTGCGATCATCAAAGCCCTCTGACCTTGACCTTTGGCATTGATTCCAAAATTAATAGGGCACATACATGTACTTGGATCGTGGGGAACATTTCTGGCACGATTCATGAAGATAGGATGAATATACACTAAGCTGTAAATTGGAAACATGTTCAATCATCTAAGTCATATGACATTGACCTTTGACCTATTTACCTTTAAGTCAACAGGGAACACCATTGACCATTTGAAAGCATTTCTGACAAGTTTTATGATGATAGGGGAAATACAAAATGAGTTACAACCTGGAAACCATTTCAACCATCAAAGTCCTATGGCCTTGACCTTTTGACCTCAAAATAAATCTGACCATCTTTGACTCATGAAAATAATACGAAAACTTCAATAATGATTCCTTATAATCGTTATGACCTTTGATTTTTTTACATTAAATCAAGAAGGGGCAATTACAATAGTGAAATCATCAAACTTTGAAAGCAGATTTCATGGTTGGAGGTGCCATACAAACTGTCTGATGCCTCGGAAAACTTTTTCAATCATCGAATTCTTTTGATCTTGACTTTTGACTTTTTGGTCGCAAAATCGATTGGGAGCACAATGAGTAAGTGTATTTGTTGCACGGTCTAGGTTGTAGACGGTAATTTACACCTTTCCAGACTGTGCAACAATTTCATTGTGTAGCAATTATTAGATTAATGATTGATGTACAAAGTAATGATTGAATAATTGGACTGACTACCATGAGTAGTTTCTTTAGCTACCAGTGAAGAATTATTCAATCATTGGTGATAATTGTTTGATGGCCTAACAATTGCCGTGCAACAAGTGGGTTATTCAACTGCTTCTCGGGCTACGCCCTCGGAGACAGTAGAATAACCCTTACATAAAGGTCCATTATACTGGACTTGTGTTCCGGAAACCAATTATTGACACCGTCCGCTTACCCATGTTACAGAAAATTAAGAGTAGTGTTTGCAACTTGACCAATAAGGAAATAAATGTTGTCGCACTATGGTCATCGTATCAACACTCTGAAAACACAGGCACCAGATTCCTAGAGAAAAACTTAAAACCCATCTTAAACGCCCTTTTCTCTTCTCTTTACCCACAATTTTTTTTCGGGGAATCTGGTGCCTGTGTCTGAAAATAGAGCTTTCAAAATAATATACTATTTCCATAAGATTTAGCTTAGAATTTCGTTTCTAAAAGACGGCGTTGTATCTCGATCAGTAGATTAAAATATGAATAATGTCTAAAATAACACATGATATGAAATATTTGGTTGTTTATTTCAGTTTGTGACAAGCGAAGCCATCTTGGATAACTTTTCAGGGTGTGACGAGTGCTGAGAGCCGGGAAAGTTTTTTGCTTCGCAAGTGAAGCTAGCTGAATGGTTGTTGAATGTATGCACTGTTAGGCTAGAATTTTTTTTTCTGCTAGGGTCAGATTATTTACTTTTGAACAGAATTTTTGGGAATGCATTTTTAAGTGCAAGCCCCTGCCCTTCCCCATTCAGAATAAATCCCCGAATGACAAGCTTTTAAGGTGTAGTTTGTATGATACATTTGTATATCCTATTTCCTTTGAATGATTTCCGTATACTTTATTCATATTTCTTTCTCTTTATTCAAGATCACTAAGTCGTATCGAAATGCGTACATACAGTCAATTTTCTTCTTTTGAATTTTCACTACTTCCCCGTTTTCCAATTTGACGCATCAATAAGAATGAACTCGAGTAAAAGTTTATTTGGATCTGTGTTTTATCATTGACAAGGGGCTTGAAATGATTGGTTTTTAAAGGTAACAGATCGCTTGAAGATGTTCCTCAGAGGACATGTATAATATTTTAATACTTATTCTTGGAATAAAATACTTTCGTTTGTTGTATAAATACAATAAAACAATATATTTTTCCGTACGTTTCGGCCAACGGCCTTCCCCAGCTCAATGTTACTCAATGTTTCAAAATGAATATGCATTGTAACAGTAACATAACAAAGTCCGCCGATCAAGGCCGTTGTACTAATTCTTTGATAAGGGAATCCGCGTGAAACATCGCCTTCATATGATAAATGTCAGTCAGAAATAGTTTGGATAACATTCCGACTAGAAATAAAACACAAAAAAAGAAATATTTCGGAAAATTTCGGGCAGCAGGTTGCGGAGGAGAATTCGAACATGTCAAAGAACGAAAACACCGACGACTATATTGACACTTTCTAGCTTATGAGCTAAAAATCGAAGATATAACTGAAGATATATTTACAAAATCTATTAAAAGGCAACAAATAATTCAAATGTAACAAATAAACAGCAAAGAAACCTTCTTTGTTAAGTTAGTCATCAATTAACAAGACGTACATTACACAAATGAACATTTCTCAGATATTCTGAGCAGTCATACAAATTAAACAGTAAGATAACGAAGCTTCTAATGAGATCACTCTGGTTCATTCCTTATACTAGAACAGTATGCTTCTGACGAAGTTAATCAAAGAAGGAACCACCTACTATTGTCTTATCTGATGAATACTTGAAAATGAAAAAAAAAGAGGAAAAAGAGGATTAAATATCAATCAATACTTTATTCTCATCACTTTTTTTTTTACAAAAGTATATTAGAGAAATATACAATACAATGATGTTATACAAAACATTTTTATATGCATGCGTGAACATATCACATAAATTGATAAAGAAGTGTGGCGTCAACATAAAATATTTTGTGACCTGCAAACCAAAAATATTTATTAACACTTTTGATTAACAACCCACAAAAAAATTTATGTAGACATATAATAACATAATAATGATAATATTTCATAATAAGCACGTGATTTTGCAATATGGGGAAAATTATGGTGGAGGGGGGCAAACTTTATTTATGTTACGGATAAAGATACATATTTTCGAAGTACAAATTGTTTCTAGATGCATTATATTTTTAAATGATATTACATTTGTTGTTCTTGTTAATATGTTTGGAATTAATCGTTGTCTTTCGTCTCTTAAAAATGACAATTTAAATATAATGAAATTCATCGCCTAATCATGTTGATTACATTTTATACATTTTCTTTCATCTCTGGGAACATTATTCCAGCGTCCGACTTCAATAGGCAAATGATGATTGCAAGTCCTGAATTAACAAAAAGTTATAGCATCTTCAGTGATAGAAAATTAAGGTACTCTTCAAAACTAATTCATCTTTATATATTCTGTAATTTAACGCTTTAGGGGAATTTTGAACATTTGATAACCATTGTTGTACGAATTGATCGCGTAATGTCGTTCTAACTTTTACTTTTAACCATTTAGCATTTGGAAAATTTTGAAAAGCCAGATATTCGATAGTCCACAAGAATTAAAAATATTTTTTATGTTTTCAATCCAAAGAAATTTTCGTGAATATTCTTCATTTAGGTGATTACCAAGTTTATATAAATCGAAACTATTTTATTTCCTTTCTCAGATATCAATTTTGTCCAGTAATTTATTAAACGAGTCTTTATTTGAATTTCAATTGGGTGTCTGCCTAATTCGCCATAAACCATAAAGTCTGGTGTGCTACTTTTCATGTGTAATAACATTTTACAAAATTTCAAATGAACCCTTTCTAAGACACTGTTATTCCAAACCCCAAACCTCACATCCGTATAATAGTATTGGTTTCACAATTTGATCAAAAAGCTCAAGTTGACATTTAATTGACAGATTATTTGATCGCCCCTTTTTCAAAACATCAAACATTGCTTTACTTGCCTTTTCAGCCAATATTTTCTTTGCTTTTTTGAAAGACCCTGATTTTGAAAAGTAATACCCAGATAGTTAAATTCGGGGACAATATCAATTTATTCCTACCAATTTTACCTCAAAATCGAACAAATTTGGTTCCTGGGAATAGATTCGAAAATACGACAAGTTCACGACGGACGGCACGTCATTAACATTTGGTTCGGGCGAGCTAGCTTGGCAACAAACCCTTTCCTTAGCACTACAAGTATTTAATACAGATTTGTAGAGGAAAGGGTATTGGGGAAAGAGTTTGTGACCAAGCTTATATAATCATACATGTCCCTGTGTTTATTAGTTCCATTTTAGCAAAGCAGGACAAAGTTCTTCATTTTTATTTCGTTTTTTTTTTATGTACGCCTCTCACCCGTCTGTCTTGACATGTCTATAATGATAGATTTTAAAAATATTGAGATGAAATCTGAACGTAAATTGCAGTACGTTAACAGAAGGTCGAAAACATGTAATTGTTTTAAAAATACATAAATATTAGAAATAGAAATGTAATAAGTTTCGAAGAAGTAATCTTTTCCAAGAAACTGGCTTTTCTCAGAGAAATCGTACCTTAAAAAAAAACAAGTTAAAAGTCATGTTTGTAAAACATTAATGCCCCCCTACCCCTTCTGTGATTAAAGTCCGTCACAACTTTATACTTGATTTTCATTTGATGTGTCTGTACACAAAATTCATTTCAATATGTGAATCCACTCCAGAGGTATTGAACGGAAACTGATGTCGTGGACCGACCGACTGACCGACGGACCGACAGACAGAAAGTCGGACAGCGTCAAAGCAATATGTCCCCTCTTCTTCAAAGGGGTGCACAAAATTTTTTGATTTAACCAAAATATGAACTTGACCTAGAATTTTATTTGATGTGTCTGAAAACAAAATTTCATTTCAATATGTAGCTCCACTCAAGGGATATTGAACAGAAACCCTGAAATTTTGGTATTTTTCGAAGTGCAAGGGGCATAACTCTGTCAAAATTTTGTTCATCGGACCTAAATATGAACTTGACCCTAGTAGATTTTCATTCGATGAGTCTGTATACAAAAATTCATTTCAATATGTAACTCCACTCAAGAGATATTGACAGAAACCCTGAAGTTTTGGTATTTTTCAAAGTGCAAGGGGCATAACTCTGTCCAAATTTTTTTGATCAGACCTAAATATGAACTTGACATAGATTTTCATTTGATGTGTCTGTATACAAAATTTCATTTCTATATGTAACTCCACTCAAGAGATATTGAACGGAAACCCTGAAATTTTGGTATTTTTCGAAGTGCAAGGGGCATTACTCTATCAAATTTTGTTGATTGGACCCAAATAAAAACTTGACCTAGATTGTCATTTGATGTATCCGTATACAAATATAATTTCAATATGTAACTCAACTCAAGAGATATTGAACAGAAACCCTGAAATTTGGTATTTTTCGAAGTGCAAGGGGCATTACTCTGTCAAAATTTTGTTGATTGGACCCAAATAAAAACTTGACCTAGATTGTCATTTGATGTATCCGTATACAAAAGGAGCTGATAAGATAAGGGCTGTATTTAGCCCTGAATTTCATCAAGTATTTCTTCTACACAATGACCTGTACACAAGAAAAACTTGATAATTACTAAAATGTAATGTATTTGGAGATTCCTCATGCAACTTTTATTTGGTAAGCTTATTTCTAGATACCTAAATTACAGTCTAAAGAGTAGGGGGTAGCCATGTTGAAAAGAAGCTAATATCGATCAAAAAACGTTGAAAATTAAGAACAATCTGGCTAATGTGGATATCTATAACTTTAAAACATAGTTATAGTCTAAACAAGATACTAGAAATTTAATTCAAAAGACTGGTCTCATTTTTTTCCATAAATTTAAAATCTTGAATCTGAAATATGGTTGTATTTTGTATTCATGACTACAAAGTAGGCATTTTACCGCGAAATACACATTGTGTATAAATGAATTGTTGACTGCTGTTTATTTCATAACAAAATCTTGTGCATTTCATGTGAACATGTTTAGAATAAATAAATGAATGACTTTAAAAGGGAGAAAATAAATTTTGCTTATATTATGGCCTAAACACAGATTTGAAAAAAGCCCCCCACCCTCCCTTTTTAAGTTTTTTGTCTCTGGGGCATCGTTCCCCCCTTAGCTACAGAACCCCAGTTTGCCAAAAGATGTGTATTGGTGATATACACCTTCTGTAAAAGTGGCGTTCTGTAGCTGAGGGGGAACAATGTTTAAAAAAACTTTTCCATTTTCCATTGGTTTCTATAGAAAAAACACATATTTTGCCCCAAAATTTAGAAAACTATGCATGATAAATCTTATGCAACTGCTGATTATGATGAAACCAAGAACTGGCATCAATTTTGTGAAAGATTTTTTTTGAAGTTCCCATTTTGAAAATTCCACATTTTCAGGGCAGATTTTACGCCTATCTTATCAGCTCCTTTCATTTCAATATGTAACTCAACTCAAGAGATATTGAACAGAAACCCTGAAATTTTGTTTTTTTTTAAGTGCAAGGGGCATAACTCTGTCAAAATTTGTTGATCGGACCCAAATATACACTTGGCCTAGATTTTCATTTGATGTGTCTGTATACAAAATTTCATTTCAATATGTAACTGCACTCAAGAGATATTGAACGGAAACCCTGAAATTTTGGTATTTTTCGAAGTGCAGGGGGCATAACTCTGTCAAAATTTTTTCGATCGAACCTTAATATGAACTTGACCTGGATTTTCATTTGATGTGTCTGTATACAAATTTCATTTCAATATGTAACTCCATTCAAGAGATATTGAACGGAAACCATTAAATTTTGGTATTTTTCGAAATGCAAGGGGCATAACTCTGTCAAAATTTTTTCGATCGGACCCAAATATGAACTTGACCTAGATTTTTATTTGATGTGTCTGTATACAAAATTTCATTTCAATATGTGAATCCATTCCAGAGATATTGAACGGAAACTGATGTCGCGGAACGACCGACAGACCGACCGACAGACCGACCGACCGACAGCGGCAAACCTATATGTCCCCTCTTCTTCGAAGGGTGGGGGGGGGGGGCATAAAAAGATCTCTAATGCTCCCATGATTGAAATTTAAGCTATCTTTATATGAAATATTTTATCATTGACTCACATACAGCTGCTCTTTGCTTGTATATGTATTTTGTATTTTCATATCGATATTTTTTAATATAAGAAATGCCAATTATGTTCAAGCATGAGTTAAAGAAGATCCTGACGATAATCTCTACAGCACTCACAATAGAGCACCAAATTGAGCATCGACGGACCCCCAGCAATTGTTTAACGTCTTCAAATTCATTAGCTTCATTTTAGAGCAGATAAATTTACAGCATGGACCAGACATGCACGTTTCGGGTATTTAACCCTCGTCAGTGATCCTCAATCTAAATAATGCAATATGACCAAATCTTTGGAATTATGTCCTAAATATACCGAAGGACGTAGCAAAATGGCGGGGATATGATGCTTCAGGACCCAGGTTTTAGAAATTTGAGAACATTTTGTAAACAGACATTTTCAAATGCGTTTGAAGAAACGACCAACCGAAATTGATCGAACTGAAAATCATCTCGTTGTCATACACACTTGCATGAATTCCTCCATTGACAATTTGATATCTAGGTCCAAAAATGGTGTGTCCGTGTCTGTAACGTTTGCCTTGTTTAGAGTTAATTCTTGAGGATAAATAACATCTTTATACTTTCAAAACAGGATTATCGATAGTAAGAATATCATCCAGGTACCTACAAGTACCAATCAAACATTTCACATAATCATATTTTCTTTGCTTTGAAGATTTTGAATAAATTCCTTTTCATATACATTTTTGTATGTGTATAGAAATAATATTTCATGAAAGAATTTATTCAAAAGTAAAATCCATACCAAATGAATAATCAAACTCATAAAAATCATATTATATTACTGATCGAAAACTCAGTGAAAGAAGCTTTCTTTCAAATAATTAATAACATACTTTCATTTTGTTTCTTTTGGGTGAAAACTTAAAAGCAGTGATCTGATTATTTCAAGTTTGCACATCTCATGTCTGATACTGTCACCATTTTAGCCCATTTATTTTGAAAACTGACAAAGAAAGCATTATTTATAACGCTACTTATTCCTTTTTTGTCAATATCTTTACAAGTTAACATATAGGTAGTAATTTATTTTTTATATGCCGTGAGATCAAAGCAAAGGTGCTAAAATGTTATTTACGCGCCAATGAAATATTCCAAAACTTCCGAGATCAAATCTTGTTGAAATTTTATTTTCCTGATGTTTTTCCGGGATGTATCCTAATACGGGTGGTTCCTTCTCATTGATTGTTTATACGTGTCTACCTTAAACGACTTTCTCTCAATTTGTCAGGGCGTTATTTAGATTTTATTGAAATAATTAAATTCTGACTTCTATATAAATGAATGATTTTCGCATAATTCATAAGCCCGACAAAATACAATCAGAAGACAACTACAGAAGACAACGACCAGACTACAACCAGAATGAAAACCTTGGTAAGTAGCATCTTTATCAGATTTTCTATTATATTTCTACATTGAATGAGGCATTATGCTTTGTCTTCGATTTGTATTAAATAAATTTCTAAAATAAAATGTTGGTTACATAAATACAATACTGCAAGATTCGAATAAATAATGGGCATTGGTTTAATGTTTTAATTTAGAATCGTTTAAATTATCTTTAAAAAAAACAGGCGAAAATACTCGACTAAAATTGTATGGAGTTTTGTATCAAATAAATTGAACTTCTAACAAACAAGGCACGATTCTCTTTTAGATTTCGGAATTCGACTCTATATTTGGAACTTCGCTCTGCACTTTTCTTAATTTTGGAAATTTTTCATAAGACTTGTGGGCTCTCCGGGAGGACACCGTAAATATTGTCCTTTTCAATGCTATATGTTATCGAACATAGGATCTCTTCAAATTTTACACGTTACGCCTGGAATGGATATTCCATGGTCGTGATACTGCGGTATCCCCCGTAAGAGCATTCACCTGGACCTGCTTAGGATCTCTTAAGATACTCAGCATAATGAAAAGCATCCACTTAATTTTGGCCAAGCTACGCCGCCTGCATTTTTTTTATAATCTTTTAACCCAGAAAAAAAAACAAACGCTGATATCGGAGGTAAATGCGCTATTTTTTTTAACACGGCCCTTTACGGCCATCGTATGGAAATCTGAAATTGAAAGAGTTTCAAGGAAAAAATGAAAAAAATGGATGGATTGTATATGATAAATATATATATCTGAACAATTTCATAAAAAGGTTTAGAGTTCATCCGATACGTAGACTGGAAACTTTTATTCATCATTGGCAGTACTATCACAGCAAATGAGCACCATGTAAATTTCACATGAATTTCATGTAAAATTCATATAAATTTCACATAAGATTAGTGTGAAATTATTTCACATGAATTTCACATAAATTTCCTTCACATGAATTTCACATGAATTTTTCTATGTGACCGTCACAGGAAACTGAATTCACATAACATCCATGTAAAAATCTTCACATGAATTTCATGTGAAAAATTTCATGTAATTTTCATATTCGTGCTCGTTTCACATAAATTTCATGTGAATTTTCATGTAAAGTTAATGTAAATTTCACATGAATTTTCATATGAGGCACTACTGTATACAGTACTTAGGTCGTCAATAGCATATGCTTTTTGTCTATTTCGTCTTTTTCGAGATATTTTTTGTATAAAAGGACTATTGCATAAATGTAATGCTAATTAATTTAGAAGATTATTGAAATAAAAATTCTATCAACCCCTGTATCATTGGTAAGGTACACTGATAACAGAAAACCAAACTTCATGTATATTATCGTAACATCGGTATAGGAATGTCGACAGTGATTTATTAAGAAAAAGATCTTGTGAAATGGATGAACGCAACCTCTGCTTCCCATATTCTATGATACTAGTGATAGGGATTCTATTGAAAATTTGCCTTGAAAGCTTCATAAATATATTGTACAATGGCTTCGTAATAATTATTCATAAGACTAACGGGAGAAAATAACCAGTCTTGTCCCATGATGCCTTGCACTGCGTTTCACGACTAGAAACTAACATCCATATTCTCCCGACAAAAAAAAGTATATATATGGACGAAGTGTGAGGAGGAGTTTGCTCCTTTACTTCCAGGTGTTGACCGTGTTGATGACCATAATCATAGCCACTCTTGGACAGGAAGCTTGTGTCCAGACGAAGCTAGAGCCAGGACAGTAGCAGAATCGGAAGTCCAAAAAGTCATGGATCAAAATGATGAAAAGTAGAGATAAGGTAGGCCTAAAAGATATAGGCCCAATTAGATCCCTTGTTTCATTAATGTCTATTTTACTCTGATTACCAATACAATATTTTTTTGGTCTTTATTTTTACCTTGTAGATGAAAGTTTTTGTGATCAGACATACAAATTGATTATGAAAAAAGGGGGAAAGTACATGTCATTTTATTATTATTCAGAATGGTTGTGTTCTTAAATGATTATATTGCTTTGAAATGTGTGTATACTTCAGCGTGGAGGACTGAGTTAGCATTGAAATGGCTTTATCAGAGCCTGAGACCTGAGGCACCATCGCCTGCAAGGAACCCCTTACGAAAGGTAATTTTATATTCAGTACAATTATGAGGTCATAAGAAGGTCAGTCCCTGGCTTTTCTTTTGGAAAAAAATCAAAGAAATATGATACATATATACAATGTGTCCAGATATTTGGATATTACAACTTCGCTGAACCAAAATGTAGATCTACATTTGAGATGCCCTGTTCGTGAAATTTGTTCCAATGGTTTATCTCACTACTTTCTTGATTTACAGCTTTCTCGACTTCAAATGCAAAGCCACAATGTACACACTGAAACTGTTTATTACGAGAACCAGTACTGCCACGTCATTGCTCCCACAATGGCAGAACATACAAGTTGCAAAATGCTCGTTGTAAGTACATGTACGGTACATCTTTTCGAAACACCAATGAAATGCTAACATTATGTTTAAATGAATTCTGGCAAGCCCTCGAAGCGAAGCGAAGTGATTTTTCGATAATCCTATAGTTAACGTATGCATGTAAACTGGGGGGGGGGGGGGGGGGGGCAATATTATTTGCATATCCTATTCTCGAATGATAATGGGCCATATCATAAATATATGATAAAGTAATAATAGTAAATAATCGTTGTTTAGATTAGATACCAGATAATCAATATAGATTCCGAACGCCGTCCTGAGATTACTTCATGTTCTCAGTGTTACATTTTGTATGAATTAAGTAGCCACAACAGTTTACTGTTAAAAGCCGTATATAGTAGCACTTGAAAACAATTGAACAGCAATTGCAGCGAAATACACATCGAAAAGCAAAAGGGAATCGGAGCAGACTTTCTTACAACATTTACTTTGGTAGGGCAATTTTCGTTGACCGTGTGAAAAATAGTCAGAAAATGATCTCTACATTAACGCTAAGGTGGTTTCTTGAAATGTCTGTATACTTCGATCATTGCGTTAAGCAATCTACTCGATCAATTGACGTAAAGATCGTCAAAATGCATCCGGGTATTTAAACATGGCGGCTCCCTTGAAGTAAACTTCCCAATTTTGAAGGTTTTGAAGGCTCAGTGTATATCTTTTCTTTTTCATTTCTTTCATTTTTCCACTTTTTCGTATGTATATGCATTTATGCCCAACCATGTTATGCTAACGCGCATTACATGTACGATATATGCACTTGCTGTTGCATACCCGTAACAAACATTGCTTATTCTTATATGTTACCATTAAAGCCTGCTCAGAGCAAGAGTGCTTCGCTTCGTTATAATTTTATTTTAATGTATCCTCTCATATTGTAGGGCGTATAAAAAGTGGGTCTGAGGAGTTGGGTCAATAAGAATTTTATTCTCACAGTACTTAACTAGTATGCGCTATCAATAATTTCCCTGAAATAAATCCTTCTCACAAAATCAAGAGCCTATTCACTGCAAATGGCACTCAGGCGAATGTACATAAAAGAGGACATGCAAATGAGGGTTTTCCGAGCAGAAATTTTTGGACCAAACTCCCTGAAAAAACCTAGATACTTCCATGTACCGTTCAATAAACTACGACGCCATAAATACAAACTTTTTTGGATGCATTGGGGTTGACATATCTTTAAGGGAGATATTCGCGTCCCTGCGGTTTCGAGAACTTTTCATTCTGAATTCAAACTTTTTCATAATATTTATATAGACTTTTTATAATACATTTCCTTGATACTCATTTTATATGTTCCACAGAGATATTAACTTATAGTATAGAGATGTAATCATGATGTAATATATCCATGTTCTTTATATCTTCAGTGAAAATTGTTGCAATGATGACAAAAAGGGGATATGTTGGCCACAATACTACAAACTTACTACATATATATCTACTGTCCAAAAAGGGGTGTCGACGCATCAAGAAAACATACCCCACTAGTTGCGGCTGTAGAACTGGAAGTGGTCTGAGTAGCCGGGACTCCAAATGAAAGAATTAAGACTATGTTAAGCTTATATACGTGATATTATATACTAAAGCATCTAACTTAAAGTTTCCTCTCCTCAAAGTAACACTTTCATTACTTTTACAAGATCTAAGCGTCAATTCCTTCTTCTTCGTTTCAAATAAAGTTATACTCGTACACGTATTGTTTGTAATTCTTCGTTTGTTTGTGTGTGTGGTTTTTCTTTTGCTATTTGTTCCTTTCGAATAAACAACCTTATACTAGTAGTATTTCGACATTTCAGTTTCACTTCATTACAATCCCAGTGATTCCATAAAAAATCTTGGGAGTGAAATTGAATTCCAAGTAAGAAATTTCTTCAAGGACCATAGTCGGCTACGCTCAGTTGAAAACGTCGTACAACTGAAAGTTGGCATTCGACAATATGCAAGAGCCATTGCATACCATATATCCCATCATTTTGCCTTTACAATTTCGGAATGTCATGTTTGAACCATATAACTTTGCCATATTGAGTTTTCACCATAGATATAATCATCAAAGAAGTAACATCGGTTTATTCAGTCTCAAGTCCGAAAATGCACGGCAAATTATTAGAATTTCCATTGCATAACAATTTGATCAAATGAATAACATCCCGAAGAGAGGACCAGGTGCCGGGGAAAGTCAACGTCTCTTGATTGCATGGCAATACCCGTCGCAACAGCTTTATGGCTTACTTGTCAACATCGGTGATTGCCTCAATGACAAATATGGATAATGACCATATATCTGTATACAGCACAAAATCGACAATTCAGAAAATCAGAAACCGAAGGCATACAAAATCAGGACAAAACAGGAACCAAAGCAAATAAACAAAAACCTCCAACACATAAAAGAAGCGAACTCCCGATATGGGAGTGATACCAGGTGCCAATGAAGAGTAAGCATCTCCTGCTTGCATGCAACACCCGCCGCTTCAATTCGGTAGAACTGTCACATCCGGTTACTTCCATTCGGAAGACATAGAGTACAATCTTTGGTTGGATAATTCAAATGGTCTATGACAGAATATCATCCACCATTCTGGGGAGTGGGGCATCATATGTATGACATGTTCATATTGATCAAAGGAGGGGATCTCCAACAACACCAGGTTGCAGCACCCACAGCAAAACCCCCAAACACCCAATGCAAAACACAAAGCAGACAAGCAAAAGAGACGCATAAGGGACAAGGAACGTCAACGCACAAACAAGACACATCAAACACAAAGGACTACACATAAACCATATGTACATATCAGGTTAATATTTCTTGTTTGATGATGATGTCAGCCATTCAATCACAATCCAGAATGTCACTGATCATTCTGGAAAGGTGGATTTGATATGCTTTTATTACCGTATATCCCTGTAGCGACCGAACTTCCTCAATGATGATTTCAGCCGTTGTGTAATATAACCTGAACAATAGCTTACTTTCAAGCCATCTGGCTCTAATGATGAAATCTCCATACCTTGAACACGTCCTGGCGTACCGTATCAGCCGAGAAACAAAATCATAAGCAAAGAAGACAGAATATGCTACTCATGAAAGGGAAGTTAGTTATGTGGAAGCTGAATTCATCAAGCTTGTCATACAGTGAGGTGTTCAAATCGCCGTTTGCCTCGAAAGATAGGTGTATATCCAAGTACGAAGCGGATCTGTCCCATTCGCTTGTTTCTATGATCTCCAGTTCACGAGGATATATTTCATGTAGATGATCCTTACAGTTCGGATTTTTGATGGACAACCGTCATCTATGTATCTAATTAAAATTAACTGAGATTCGAGGTGCTTCCGTCCAGTCGAGAGCAAGGTCTGGATGAATCAGCTTCGTATGAATATGAAAAATAAGTCTGCAAGCAGATGTATCTTTACAAAGAAGGGCTATGACTCTTCACAAAGCACTTTTTGGATATTTCAAATTCGAAACCTATGTTTCTTTATTCATTATTCTGTCTGACCCGTTAAAGTTAGACGTTGCAAATTTTGCTGCTGGAAAGAGCACCAGTTGTCATTGTTTTGAAGGTTGAAGGAATTCTTGTTTTGATGCATGATTACATACATGAGCTCGCTACAGCCGGCAGAGCACGGACTGTATTACGCATGCCCTTTTTTATATCCATATAACTATTCATCTGTGTCTCTGGGGCCTCTACGTTTCGCGGTCTTGTTTGTGTGATGTCATCTTACAGTGAGGAGATTGTTTTTACACCACAATTGTACGTTCTTCGAGACCTCTGGGTAATTGGAGAAGTGAGAGGGTTGTGCGCACGTAATCAGGATAACCACACCATTTGCTACTTGCGTGACAAATGGCCGTCCAAAGTCGGCACCGGTTTCCCATTGGTCTCGTCGGTTTATGGTAGTCTTTTGTGTTGATGTTTACATGTCGTGTGTCTTTTCCGTCTCGTGCTGTACTCGTCTTTTGTGTTTTTGCATCGGGTGTTTTGGTGTTTTACTGTTGATGCTGCAACGGGTTCTTGTTGGAGATCTCCTCTCTTCTTTTAAACCTGTTAATCCACTCACAAGACGCAATTTTCGTCGCTTCGTCGGCTAAGTAGGTAAAAACTAATACTATTTAAACAACTGCGTATTATCCTCCCGGGCACCTGTTCCCACCTCTAGCTCGCTAGGGGTCCGCCATTCTCAATTTTGGACTCTAATGTGAGTGTTGTTGGATAATCGTCAGATCTTCTTTGACTCATTCATTAAACCTTATTCTCTAGTTTTCCTCCGTTCTCCCTATAATTCGACATTTGAATTTAACCACATGAAAGGATAACGAACACACTTCTTCACACTGGACTTGATGACACACAATGATGATGCTATCAGACTGTATTCAAAAATGGTGTAACAACACCACTGACCGTTTCACCAATGATGTATCCGTCATTTATTTACAATAACTTCGATAAAGAGTTGTCCCTGGATTTTGTAATACTTTCTATAATATAAACAATTATATAAGATTTGCAAGGAAAAATTACATCATGCTAATCATACAATATTGATAGAAATAAACGTTACACGACTGACGCGAAACAAATGTACGGTTCAACTATAACCCTTAAGGGAACCGTATAAGCTTTGTTTCAAATTATCTTGAAAAGAGTGGACTTGAGAAACTAAATGACAAGATATTTTAAAAAATGGGTCCCTGCCGGTAGATTTAACAGATGATTTCTTTATTTTCCCTATGAATTTTCCTATGCATAATGATCAAAATGACATAAGAAACTAGACATAGATAGCCAATTTTCTTTTCATCAAATACAGTACTTTCAGTTAATGAATATCAAATATCCAGTATACAGTATACATTCAAACCATGTAGGTTCAATTACACTAGGCGAAAATTAATTGTTTTCTTTTAAATTATAAAACTAAGTTATATAAAAGATATAGCACATAAAACGATATACAGGGTGATAATGTAAATTTGAATGATACGTTTGAAAACACAAGGGTACCCCTTCTAATCTCATTGTATTTTCGACTAACGAAATAGACTAAATCAAACTTTTTGCCAACCCCTTCTAATTTCATTGTATTTTCGACTAACGAAATAGACTAAATCAAACTTTTGCCAATTTCTTCTTTTTGCAATACTTTATATGATATATATATAGATGAGGAAACAAAACACATACAGGTATCGAATTTTGTATAGGATCAAGAAATGACTCCAAAGACACGGGTGAGCTAAACAGTTTAAAACTGATTCTTTTGATATTCTTTCAAAAAATCAATGTGTGACCCATAGAAAAAGACTACATATTAGAGTTGAATATTCCTAATGGAAGATGTAAAGGATAATACCTAAGGGTATCCCTTAAACGTCCAAACTGGTATTCAGTTACTACATAAACACATGAAAATAGGTCAAATTTTCAATAACCTCAAATATACAAAATTGTCAGGTAAAACAATGTATATTGATCAGTAGTCAATATTTAGTGTAAAATGTATTTTGATTCGACCATAAGAACGGGAAATAAAAATCTTTTTAACGACCGAGTAGAGACCCACCTTAAGTGAGAAGGAGATAAGGAGAAGGTCTTTTAAAGATTTGAGATTTATTTTTATACACGTATGAAAAGGAATTTATCCAAAATCTTCAAAAGCAAAGAAAAAATGATGATCTGAAATGTTTCATTCGTACTTCTAGGTCCTGGATGATATTCTTACTATCGACAATCCCGTTTTAGAATAGTATAAAAAATTTATTTATCTTCAAGAATTGATTCTAAACAAGGCAAACGCTACAAACTCAGAAATACAATTTTTGACCTAGATATCAAAATTGTTATGGAGAGATTAATAGTAGTGTGTATAACAAGAGAGATGATTTTGATTTAACATAGTAAATTTCCTGGCTTGACGGTGATGTTCCTAGATTAACCGTCCTATGGTATCTACATTTCACAGCTCATCCGGTATGCTAGAGCATGTACTGAGTTTTGGATTTCATGGTAGAGATTTACAAATTACCAAGAAACTTTTAGGAGAAGGTTTTCGCTTTCACAAACCAGTAAAGACTTTCTGGAAATTTTACAAAAAATATTGTGAACTTCTTTTGAAATTCGGACCAAGACAGGCAATAGGTATATTACTTTGGGTATTTCACAACCTGCATTTTATGGTGAAATAATTAACAAGATAAGAAGGATCGAAGATAGACAACATAACTATCGAAAATATGTCAGAATAATCAAACGCCTTTTATACCGTGGGTATGATCCTAATATCACCAGACGGACACTAGGCTTGGTACTTTACCAATCTACAGTGTTGTACCAGCGCATTCTTAAAACTTGCACTCTGACTGACTGTGACGACAGGACTCCATGACGGGCCCTGTCCAAACCTCTAAAGAGAAGACAGGGCCCCGACCACATGTCTCTCTGAATGTCCGTCGGACTCCTTAGGTGATAACATACATGAGCTCGTGTTGGCAGAGGACGGATTGTATTACGTACTTCCTCTTTATATCCATTTACATATTCATCTGTTGCTTGGCCCTGCGTTTTGCGGTCTTGTTTGTGTGGTCATCTGACAGTGGGGAGGTTGTTTTACACCACAATTGTACGTTCTTCGAGACCTCTGGGTAATCGAAAAAGTGGGAGGGTTGTGCCCACGTAATTCAGGATAACCACACATTCTGCTATTTTCGTGGCAGATGACCGTCCTAAGTCGGCACCGTTGCCCATTGGTCTCGTTGGTTTATGTGTAGTCCTTTGTGTTTGATGTTTCTGTGTTGTGCGTTGACGTTCCTTGTTCCTTTTTTCGTCTCTTTCTGTGTCTGCTCTGTGTTTTTGCATGGGTGTTTTGGGGTTTGCTGTGGGTGCTGTAACCTGGTGTTGTTGGAGATCCCCTCCTTTTTTTTGAAACAGCAGAAAGCCAATATATGACAAATAAGGCTTTTGTTACACCATCAACAAAACCTTTTTTCCTGGTGTACAGTCCATGAGACAGTTTCATCATTGGGCGTAAATTTTGACTTAAATTACGCCCCCCCCCCCCAAAAAAAACCAAAAAAAAGAAATCCGTAGGTCTAGTTACGTCAAAATTTAGTTTGGCGTATGCCCGTTTCACGAAACGAAGTAAAAACATACGTTCGTAAATTTCGACTTTTTTTACTAGCTCAACATCAGGTTATTCCGAGCAAATTTAAGAGAAGGCAACTAGTGTTCAATCTTTTACACGTTTATGATAATAGACCATAATACCTTAATTGCAGTTAACTATTTTGATAATACTTTATCACAAAAAAAGTCATTTCGAAAATTCTGATGCAAGATGACAGCAGAATTTGCCATAAAATGAACTTTCTTTAGGACGGAATGAAATGATTTCATCACTGTGTACTCATTATAGACAATATCATAGGATATAATTTTGGTCATGTAATTTATCCAGAAGTATAGCAACTTTCTACTGGCAGAAAAGGCTGCAATGATTTGTATTGATGTCAAACGTCTTCAAATTCAATAGCATCATTTAAGAACAGGTAAATTTGCTGCATGGACAAGACATGCGCGTTTCGGGTACTTAACCCTAATCTAATCAATGAGATATATAGGCAAAGAGTGTGAAAAATATTATGTCCAAAATGTACCGAAAGACGTAGCAGATGGGTGGGATATGATGCTACAGGACCAAATTTTAGATATTTCGATAAGATAAAGACAATCTCAATAGCACTCAATTGAGCATCGACGAACCCCTAGCAAGCTAGAAGTGGGATGCCCGGGAGAAGCAAGCATCCCCTGATTGGTAAGCCGCACCCCCCACCCCCCCCCCCCCCCGTCGATGTTCACGCACGAAACTACAAAACATGCACTGTCTGAGTTATGTCTATATAGAAAGTGTTATGGAGACCATGTAAGGGAAATACATTCCTTGCCTTCTCGACTTTAAGACTGAATAACGGTAAGGTACTTCTTTAATGTTTATTCAAAACACTTACTGTCAACCCCTCGCGGGGAACTTTATTACGAGCTCCACACTGCAAAGGGCATAAGTGTGACACAAATGAGATAAAGAAGATCCTGACGACAATCCTAACAGCACTCGTAACAGAGCACCAAATTGAGCATCGACGGACCCCTAGCAATTGTCAATATTGAAATGTATGCTCTTTAGTACCAATTTTGTGTACTGGACACGTGTTCGGATATTTTAATCCTCGTCAGTAGTGCTTCATGTAAAACAGTTTAAATATAGCCAAAGTGAATTTTCCTGGCGCCATCTACAATACAGAGCTTTAATTTCCTCTTGCCAAAATGAGCGGCTCCAGATTTTTGTAGGGTTTATTTAGAAGCGAATTTATGTGAAAAATATTTCCAAAATTCAATGGAGGGTAGGCGCAAGGAACTTAATTCTAAACATGACCGAAGAAATATGCCGAAACCCAGCTAAGGACAGAGCTATGCAATGAGGGAAATACCCCTTAGTTTTAGAAATTTAGGTCTAATTTGATGACAGGAAATTTGAAATATATTCCAATGCAGTGCGTAAACCATAAAACTAGGTGAGCGATATCCTCGGGGACTTACAGTCCACCACCCGATACAAACCTAGTGGTTGAAATTGTCAATATTGAAATACATGCTCTATAGTACCAATTTTGCTGAACTAGACACGTGTTTTGGATATTTTAATCCTCGTCAGTAGTACTTCATGTCAGACAGTTTAAATATTGCAAAAGTGAATTTGCCTGGCGCAATCTACAATACAGAGCTTTAATTTCCTCTTGCCGAAATGATCGGTTCCAAATATGTGTAGGTTTTATTCAGAAAATATGGCCAAACATCGTTGGAAGAGGGAACAATGTCCGGGAGGAGTAAGCATTTCCTGTTTGGCTAGCCGCATCCGCCGTCGATGTTCACGAGCACGAAACTGAAAACATATCTACAAATCATTCAATGTCAAGAAATTTAACAACAGAAATTTTCGAATGCGTTGAAGAAACGATCAACTGAAGTTAATCGAACATCGCTTCATGTGCCCTCGGGGATTCCTGGTCCACCAGCAGTGACACTCGCCAAGTGGTAAAATATTAAACGTTTCGAATTCAATAGCATCATTTGCGGTGGTAGTCTCACCATGCCCCAATTACTTCCCTACATTCGATTTTCTTCATAATTGCGATATTAATGAACTATGAGTCGTGCATCTTTTGCTAAAGTTTGAAAGAAATCGAACCAATCGTTTTGCGTGGGTTGTAATTCAAAATCTCCAAATTTTTGTCCCCCTTTCAATGCAGAAAATTTGTCACAAAAATTGTTCTCAGATATTCAATGAGCCTGCAAATTTTCTACTTATCAGCTAAATGCATTTTAATCCATCTATGACCATGACCTTTGATCTTTTTACTTCAAAATTAATCTACAAGTATCTACAAGTATTGGAATCATTGTAGAAGGTGGCATACAAACTGCATGATAATTCGGAAACCATTTTCAATCATAAAATTTGACCTTTGACTTTTTGGTATCAAAATCGATTGGGAGCATACTTTTCTCATAGAAAGTAAGTGTATATAAAGGCCCATTATACTGGAATTGTCCGGAAACCAATTATTGACACCGTTTGCTTACCCATGTTACAGGAAATTAAGAGTAGAGTTTGCAACTCGACCAATAAGCAAATAAATGTTGTCGAACTATGTCTTCGGCATCAGATTCCTAGAAAGAAAATTATAACCCATCGTAAAACACCCTTTTCTCCTCTCTTTATCCATAATATAATTTTTTTTCTTTAAAGGAAATCTGGTGCCTGTGTCTGAAAACAACTTCAAAAATAAATACTAAAATACTACTTCCATAAGATGTTGTTTCTAACAGACTGTGTTGTATCTCGATCAGTAGATTAAATTATGAACCATGTCTTAATAACACATTATGAAACATGATGGTTTTTGATAACGAACCAGCCTGGAAATTTTCTCAGGGTCTGACGAGCGCCGAGAGCCTGGAATTTTTTTTATTATGCGAGCGAAGCGAGCTTTTCAAAAGATTATTGAATCTACGTCCTGCTAGGCTATAAGAATACAAGAGGGCTGACTATTTACTTTCGGGAACCGTTAAAAAAAAAACGATTTCCGTAAACTTTATTCATATTTCTCTCTCTTCATTCAAGATCACTAAGTCGTATCGAAATGCGCATAAAAAGTCAAATTTTATCTTTTGAATTATTTTACTACTTCCCGTTACCCATTTTATAACATAACTAGGACAAATAGATAAATACAAATGCAAGTAAAAGTTTATTTGAATCTGTTTTATATGTCTCCAAATGATTGGTTTTTATAGGTAACAGTTCGCTGGAAGAAGTTTGGCATACATTAGGTCCTCTGAGGATTGTATATTACTTTAACACTAATGCAGTCGTTTCTTATATAAATACACTAAGACAATATTTTTCCGTACGTTTCGGCCAATGGCCTTCCCCAGCGGACTTAATTATGTTACTCAGTGTTACAAAATGAATAAGCATTGTAACAGTGACATAATAAAGTCCGCTGGGGATTTCTGAATTTATTGGAATCCCGCGTGAAGCATCGCCTTCATATGATAAATGTCAGTCAGAAATAGTTTGGATAGCATTCCGACTTGAAACAAAACACATAAAAAAGAAATATTTCGGAAAATCTCGGACAGCAGGTTGCGGAGGATAATTCGAAAATGTTAACGAACGAAGACATCGATGACTTTATGATTATTGACAGATGGGCTAAAAATCGAAGATTTAAAACGTAGATATATTTACAAAATCTATCTAAAGTCAACAAAAATTCAAATGTAACAAATAAACAGCAATCAATTAACAAGACATTACACAAATCAACATTTCTGTGATATTCTGAGCAGACATACAAATTAATTTAAAAATTTGACTTCGGAGTTTACAACACTATCTGGTTCATGCCTTTGGTTACCGACATATACAGTATGCTTCTGACGAAATTTATCCAGGAGGAACTACCTACTACTGTCTGATCTGATAAACACTTTAAGAGGATTAAATACTAGTATCAATTTACCTCAAACTCGAACAAATCTTGGTTCCTGGAGAAAGATTCGAAAATGCGACAAGTTTACGACGGACGACACGTCATAAAACTTTGGTTCGGGTGAACTAAAATCCAATGAAAGTAACACATTTAACACGAGTATGTCGGGAACAAATAATTGATGTTTATTAGTCCAATTTTGGCAAAGCAGGACAAATTCTGTTTTTCTGTTCGTCTCTCACCCGTCTGTCTTGCCATGCCATTGTTTACTTTTCAAGACTTTTTTCTATTATGATAAGTGTTGAGATGGAATTTGAAACGAAAATTGCAGTACGTTACGGAAGAGAGAAAAATTGTTTAAAACATAAAAATTAGAAATAGAAATATGATAAGTTTCGAAGAAGTAATGTCTTCCAAGAAACTGTCTTTTTCAGAGATAACTTTGTACGTTTATTTAAAAAATTAATCTCTTATCCTCCCCTGATTAAAATTTAAAAAGCCAAATTCTGAATATGAAATATTTCATAATTGACCCTTATACAACTGCTCATTGTATGCTTGTGTACTACATACATTTGTATTATCATATCAATATTTGTGAATAATAAGAAATGGCAATGTGTTCACGCATGCCACACTTCATTTTCATTGTAATGTGTTGCATATAGGACGTTTAACATTTGTACCGCTTAGTAAGTGTCACTGCTGTTGGACCAGGAGTTCCCAAGGGCAGATGTAGCCTCCGTTGATCGTTTCTTCAACGCATTCGAAAATTTCTGTTATCAAAATTTCTTGAAATGTCTAAAACGTGGTTCTTGTAGTATCATATCCCGACCATCATGCTACGTCTTTCGGTACATTTTTGGACACAATAACTTCACACTTTTTGGTCATATGACCTTGTTTAGACTGAGGTTCACTGAGGAGGGTTGAGTACCCGAAACGTACATGTCTGGTCCATGCTGCAAATTTATCTGTTCTTCGATGATACTGTTGAATTAGAGGACGTACCATTGCTTTGCAAAGGTGACGAGTAATAAATTCAGTTCAGTTCAGTTCAGTCTCTTTGTTTTTTTTTTTTGGAGAAGATATTTGCAACCTTCAGTTCGCTGCAATAGATTGACAAAGCGAGATGTCTTTGTGTAGCTAGCCTAGATCTTGGATAGTTACGTGACTTGTTTGAGTTTGGTCAACGTTAACTTATTTTGGAGGAGTTATTCTCCTGGTTGAAGAGAAAATTAAGCTTTCCAATGTTTTTCTTTCTCGTTTAATACAGATATTTTGATGAAATTCGATACACATACCTTGATCCTGAATGGTTACAGAATAAGTTTGAGTTTATCACGATGGACCTAATTTTGAAGCACTTATTCCCCTTGGTGAAAAACACACTGCCGATGGGACTGGACTTTAGATTCAGACAAATTGCTTGAGCTTTAGATTATCACAAGATTATTCCTGACTCACGGCATACTATATACATAAACTTAAAGCATATAATATCATATTCTGTGAAATACATATTTCATGAAAGAATTCATTTAAAAGTAAAATCCATACCAAATGAATAATTCAAACTCATAAAAATCATATTATATCACTGATCGAAAACTCAGTGAAAGAAGATTTCTTTTCAAATAATTTAATAACATACTTTCATTTTGTTTCTTTTTGGTGAAAACTTAAAAGTAGTGATTTTGCACATCTCATTTATAATATTGTCACCATTTAGCCCATTTATTTCGAAAACTGGCAAAGAAAGCATTATTTGTTACGATACTTATTCCCTTATCTTTTGCCAATATCGTTACATGTTACATATAGGCAGTATTTATTTTTCATATGCCGTGAGACCAAAGCAAAGGTGTTAAAATGTTATCTTTATTTACGCGCCAATGAAATATTCCGTACCTTCCGAGATCAAATCTTTTTGAAATTTTATTTTCCTGATGTTTTTCCGGGATGTATCCTTATACGGGTGGTTCCTTCTCATTGATTGGTTTATAGGTGTCTACCTTAAACTACTTTCTTTCAATTTGTCAGAGCGTTGTTTAGATTTTACTGAAATAATTAAATTCTAACTTCGATATAAATGAATTATCTTCATAAGCCCGACAAAATACAACCAGAAGACAACCACAAGAAGACAACGGCCAGACTACAAGCAGAATGAAAACCTTGGTAAGTAGCATTTTTTCAGATTTTCTATCATATTTCTACATTGAATGAGACATTAAGCTTTGTCTTCGATTTGTATAAAATAAATTCCTGGAAAAAAAATGTTGCATAAATACAACACTGCATGATTAGAATAAATAATGGTCATTTGTTTAATTTAGAATCGTTCAATAATCTTTAAACAAAAAAAAAAGGCAAAAATACTCGACTAATATTGTATGGAGTTATGTATCAAATAAATTGAACTTCTAAACAAACAAGGCACGATTCTCTTTTAAGATTTCGGACATTCGGACTATATTTTGGAACTTCGCTCTGTGCTTTTCTTAATATTGGAAAATCTTCATTAGACTTGTGGGCATCCGGGAGGACACCGTAAATATTGTCCTTTTCAAAGCATTGCTTCATGTTATCGAATATGGGGTCTCTTCAAA
>VSWD01000012.1:62875915-62913819 GCA_033119305.1 Pinctada imbricata | reverse complement strand
TGTAGAAAATTGGCGCCTTACTACTAGATATATAAAGGTGGTACTCACCGGCTCAGCTCAGCATGTATTGTAAGGCGTCTCACCCTGAATTTTCCCGTCTTTATTCTTCTATTGTACTCGCCCCGTCCTTCTTATGCGTGAGTGACGTCTGTCTGTTGTTCTCTAGTGTTCCTCGACTATTCTGCCCTTCCCCATATCGTTTTACCCAGTCTTCCTCAAAACACGTCTGCCTACCCGTCAAGCTGGATCCAAAGAGCGAGCGTATAAGCTCGTGCACTACCGCGGTTGTATCTGATTGGCTTACCGCTTAGCTTGACCCTTCATGCTCCCATATTGGCATATCCTTACGCGGTGTTAAAGGTCAAGTACCCCCATTTTACTACACTCCCCCCAACTTTCTTTATAAGAGGGGAGTGGTATTCCACAGATCTTGTCACTGGAATTGGATGGTCTTCTCAGCTGCTTCTTTTAAGTTCCCGGCTTCAGCTCACTATAAGGTGGGAAGCTTTAAGCATCCCCTAAATCTGCATCCTGCCAATCAGTAACTTTTGAATTTCAGTTTTCCCCACATCTCTAATATCCTGCATACCAATATCCCCTGAATTTCGAATTTGCTGTGTAATCTTCTCAGTCTTCTAACTTCTCTCTTCTTTTCCACTGATCTTCTTTCCACACAGAACACCACCCATGCACTATCACAGTACTGCTTTTCATATTTACATATCTTAACTAACTTAAAACTTAAGAACATCACCAAGTTGTACCTCAACTTCTCTCCACACTACAACATATCTACTTTCACTAAACACTACAATACAGTACTTCTCATATATCAACCTTTTACTCTACAATTACTGTCATTCTTCACATATAATACTGGCATAATCACTACAATGGGCCTCACAACTCAAATCTCTCTCAATGCCCTACTTTCCATCATCCAAATATCATCAAAATCACACCAGTAATAAATCATAGCACATCACAACACTTATTTTTTTTTTATAGCTTTTTATATATATAGCACACCACAAAAATATTACACAATTCAATTCAGTACAGAAAAATAAAAAATCTCAGTGCTACTAACAACAATACTCCCTCAATTCCGTGCAGTTATCACAAAAATCCTAAAAACAACATCTCCAACTTTACAATCCTCTACTTAAAGTCCATTTTCCTCCTAATGGCTCTATTCCACCTCCTTACTCCACTGACAGCAAAAATCCACCACAACATATCTGCACTAATACTTCAACACCAAATCCAACTACACAACTCCTTAGCACTGAATCTGCATCATTTCAAAGCACTATCTACACAATTCACACAAATAAATCTCTGTACTGAAAATCTCTTCTACAATGTCTCACAAAAAAATCACTCATTCTCAAAAACTTTACACAACTTCGTACACATTACTAACATCTACCAAACTTACGTCTAAAACCGGGGCTATTAAAAAATATTCACATTCAATAATTGTTGCACAAATCAAAAATCAAAATACAAATTCAAGTTGTCAATCACCATCAACAAAAGGGGAGTAACTCTCAAAAGTCTCTCTCCTCTACACTCTCCCCACCTTTAAATGACAAGTGTTGATCAAATAATGAAAAAATTACCAAAAATACATTACATCATACATTTCTACCCAATATCACAGTTCTCTACATAACAAAAAACCATGACAATCTGTATTTACAATGTGTAATTTAACAAGAGCCCCAGGGGGCACAACGCTCACCTGATACCCATGCACGCTCTAATTGACATACTGACATTGAATACTGATAGTGCCAGTACCAGGATTTTAGCCCACAACCTTTCTAACAAGATTTTTGCTGGATGCAGACAAGTTTTTTTTTCAGACAACCTTTAAAAGTACAAACAAGAGAAAATAGTCACATTTCAAAACAACAACTTTTTTACTGATTTGAAAAGATGGATTATGCGATCCAAAGGCATATGCCCAGCTAGTATAGTTCGATTATGCAACATCAAAAATAAAATCATTTTGTAAAATTCCACATTCATGTGCAACAGAAACAGATTAAAACAATGAAATGATTTCATAAATTAAGTTTATTTAAAATTGAACACCAAACCTTTCATTATCAATAGCTAGTATGCCAGAAAATAATAAAGCCTGTGTTTGTGAAACACGAATGCCCCACGGTGGCATCTTTGTTGGTATAAACACCATTTTCTGTTAAGTATGTGAGAGGTCATGGTCAGAGTAATGTTGGTATCAATGGAAAGATCTTGTCACAAAGAGTACACATGTACAATATGAAAGCCCTATCACTAACCATTCAAAAGTTATGCCCAATGTTAAAGTTTTTGAAAAGTAAGTCAAAGGTCAAGGTCAAGGTCACGAGGTCAAAAATTTTGGTATCAATGGAAAGGTATTGTCACAAGGAATAAACATGTGAAATATGAAAGCTCTATCACCTTCCATTCAAAAGTTATGCCCAATGTAAAGTTTTTCGGACAAACAGACAGACGGACAGGCCAAAAACTATATGCCCCCGTATCTTTGATTCCGGAAGCATAAAAAACAAAGACTTTTCGGTTTTGCCTTTATTCATATTAAATTATACAGAAATCTATGAATGAGAGCTTTTGAATAGTATTGATTTCATCTTAATACATGTAACGTACAGTCAAAATCGTGTTAATCCAATTAACACAGACAAGTTGTTAGCGGACAATATTAATTCAAGTGAGTTGTGCAGAAATTGAGCCAATTTATTTTCCAAACAGCAGTGTACGGTGTATCAAACCTCATGACCCAGTGAAGCCACTTGGACAAATTATTTTCAGTAAATATGCTGAAATGCGGCGCTTGGAAATGTATTTTTAGCATATTGAATCAATAGTTGTGATAAATTTAACTTCGAACTTGATCTTGTCTTTTATGCAATCTACAGATAGGTTTGAAAATATGCAAAATTCGGAACATTTTCGATGAGGACGCAGAGTTGCTGTAAAAAAAGTGAAATTTGCGAAAAAAGGACATGCATGACCCCCCCCCCCTTTTTCTTTACATTTTTATGCGTGCCAAAGATTCGCAATCAAAAAAGACCAATTTTACAGACTTCTGGGCATTTAAAGTCAGTCAAAATTTTTAGTGTGCACCTTTTTATTTCCTGTAGTTACCCCTACTAAAGGGGCAAGGAGGTATTGAACCAATTAAATCTGTAACAGAAGATATATGGCTACTATGTTTACCATAGATACAGAAATAAGACAGAGAAAATTATCATTAAATAGGGAAATTGTTCTGAAATATGCATGTATGAAAAAAAAGCAATCCAAGGAATGCTTGTGTCGCCTGCGTAGCGGATTTTTTTTTTATTTAAAATTAGGTCAAATATCAAGGGCAAGGTCACTAGGTTAAAAATTATGGAATGTTTAGAAAGGTCTTTTCATAAGGAATACAAATGTGAAATATCAAAGCCCTATCACTTACCACTCAAAAGATATAGCAAATCATAGATTTGTTGAAAAGTAGGTCAAATATATAGGGCAAGTGCACGAGGTAAAAAATGATGGTATGTGAAGAAAGGTCTTGTCACATGGAATGCACATGTGAAATATCAAAGCCTATCACTCAGCAATCAAAAGAAATAGCCAATCTAAGATTTTTTGAAAAGTAGGTCAAATATCTAGGTCAAGGTCATGAGGTCAAAAGTTATGATATGTGTAGAAAGGCCTTGTCACAAGAAGAAATACACATATGAAATATCAAAGCTCTATCACTTACCAATCAAAAGATATAGCAAATCTTAATTTTTTTGAAAAGTAGGTCAAATATCTAGGTCAAGGTCATGAGGTCAAAATTATGGTATGTGTAGAAAGGTATTGTCAAAAGGAATACACAAGAGAAATATCAAAGCCCTATCACTTGCCAATCAATAGATATAGCCAATCTTGGTTTTTTTTAAAAAGTAGGTCAAATATCTAGGTCAAGGTCATAAGGTTAAAAATATAGTATGTGAAAAAAGGGCTTGTCACAAGAAATACACATGTGAAATATCAAAGCCCTATCACTTACCAATCAAAAGATATAGCCAATCTTAGATTTTTTGAAAAGGAGGTCAAATATCTAGGTCAAGGTCAGGAGGTTAAAAAAATATGGTTTGCGTAGAAAGGTCTTGTCACAAAGATTACACATGTGAAATATCAAAGCCCTATCACTTGCCAATCAAGAGATGTAGCCAATATTAGATTTTTAGAAAAGTAGGTCAAATATCTAGATCAAGGTCACAAGGTCAAACATTATATGTGTAGAAAGGTCTAATCACAAGGAATACACATGTGAAATATCAAAGCCCTATCACTAATCAATCAAGAGATATAGCCAATATTAGATTTTTAGAAAAGTAGGTCAAATATCTAGGTCAAGGTCACAAGGTCAAAAATTATGATATGTGTATAAAGGTCTTGTCACAAGGAATACACATGTGAAATATCAAAGCCCTATCACTTACCAATCAAAAGTTATGGGGTGTGACACCCAAGTGTGACAGACAGACGGACAGATGGAGGGACGGACAGACGAACAACGGACAAAGTGATCCCTAAGTGTCGCTGTGCTTCGCAGGCGACACAAAAAGTCAACATCTTAAAAATAAATTCAGAGTATATTTGATAGCGTATGTGGCAAAGTTAATTCGAAGTATGAAAATAAGTACACAAAGCCAAACTAGCTATAGCTTGTCTTATTTAAAAAATCATTAAAAATCTAAAAGTTGATATTTTGACAAAATTCTTTCACAGTTTCATTTCTAGCGATAAATATAAAAATAAAAAGAGAAAAAAACTGAAAAAGGGAAAAAAAAATTGTTGGGGTCCCGCCGGGGTTTGAAGCCACTCCCCATGGGTCCATTGGGCATGGAAAACATACATTATACCTATGTACAATCTTAAAAAATATTCTTTAAAAATCCAAAAGTGGATATCTTGACATAATTCTTTCACTTTTAGGGTACCATGCATGAGTACCTCATACCTACAAATTGTCATGACAATCTGAAGAGTGGTTATAGAAAAGAAGCAGAAAATGTATGAAAATCACCCCCCCCCCTTCCTTTTTACATAAGAAAAAAATTCATAAAAAATCAAAAAAATAAAATTTAAGCATAAAATACATATCAAAGCATTAAGTAAGTTAAATATGATAAATATGTAGTAAATGAGTGTGTAAAATCATACACTTATTGAGTTATTTAAAGAAATAGTGCAAAAATGTGCATTTCTGACTAAGTCCGAAAAGACGTCAAAAAACGCGTCAAAAATTTGACTTCGAAGTGGAACCAAAAATAACAACACTTCTTAAGACATCTCTCTAGATCATCCTGATGCTTTCGGTTTGTCGATACATGCTTCGGTTCTGAAGAAGAAGTTTGTCAAAGGAGGGTACCCCCCGTGACCTACTTTTGGCTGTGGTGGCGCCACCTGTTGACAGATCCGGACGAAAAACAACAACACTTGTAGGGGACCATGAGTACTTCATACCTACCAAGTTTCATCAAAATCCCTTCAGCCGTTCTGGAGAAGAAGTTTAAAATGTGAAAAGTTTACGACGACGGACGACGACGGACGACGACGGACGACGACGACGACGACGACGGACGACGGACGACAGACGCAACACTATGACAATAGCTCACTTGAGCCTATGGCTCAGGTGAGCTAAAAAGCGCTTTATACTACAAGTACTATCTCCTCCGTTGATGTTCTCCAGATTAGGATCTTCTAATTTCTGTTAACATTTACGGATGGCTATACCATGCCACTCTGTAAACGGATGGCTCAAAATGCCACTCTGTAATCTAGATTCCTTTTCTCTCCTTCTCCACTTATCTCAACTTCCGTTCTCTTACCGGTACTCTATATCTTCACTTCCTTCCTCTACTCTGCCGATCTCTAATTTACTTGTATTCCTCTACTCTCCTCCGTTCCCGGGTATAATTTTACAGTCGACTACTCTACTTCCTTCCTCTTCTCCTCTTATTTCCACTTCCTCTACTCCTGAGCTCCACTCTCTCTTCTGATCTCATAATCTGCACTCCTTCTCCTCTTCTCCTATATACTTTCCACCATCACCCCTTCTACTACTGTAAGGCACTACTCCATTACTCTACAGACGTTCATTCCCCACGTCTACACCACTTTTCGAGTCCTTATTCTGTTCCTCCTTGCCATCTCCAGGAACCTCGAATCTAAGTTCTCTTAACTTACATCTCCCATCTTCTCTGAGACCACTCACCACTTCTTTCTTTCTCCCAGCTGGCAGTCAATGACCAGGGCTTACGTCGATCTCTACCCACCAGTCCCAGTGGGCTTTATGTGATAGAACTTACCTTGCCCAACCACCACTACTAAAACTACAATCAATTACCACTCTTCCCTATTTCTTCTACAACTCCACTTCCTCTACTACAACTCCACTACCACCACGTATACGTCTACTACATCTCCACTACCTCTACTACATCTCCACTACCTCTACTACCAAAAAAAAAAAACTACTTCCTCCACTACTTCAACTACTCCCTTCCACTCTCAACTACCTCCAATACTACCTCTACCCACACAGTATTTGGCAATGTGTCCTCCCACGCCTTACATACCACCAATACATAAAAATGCAGATCCAAGATGACCAAAATTGTCGCCTCCTAACAACTTCCAAGTCCAATCTAATCTACACTACCTACTCTCTCTCTTTTCCTATCATTATTTGACAATGCGCCCTCCTACGCCTTACATACTCAAAATGACAAGAAAAATGGCCAGATTTAAAAATAACCAAAATTTTTCCTCTACTACTACTACTACTACTACTACTCATTTCCTCTATCTCTACACTCTTCCCTTCTCCTCTTCTTCTTTGATGTATTACTGACGATGTACGGTGGGCACTACCGGATTCCCAGGTGCCCTCATTTCCTGATGGTGTTTTATACATCGTAACTTGGACCCAATCTCAAACACGGGGCATGCTAACATGTTACACTCTGAACTCCACATCCTCTCATTTTCTTCTTTTGCCACGTTCTCCTCGCCTCTATTTTGATCTCTGTATCCTTTCTGGGCCACCATACTTTCTTCCTCGTCGCTACTTTCATCACTATCGTCCTCACTTACGAACCAATTTCTAACCTTCACCTTGGGCAATCTTTTATCCAGCTTTTTTACTCTACGTTCCTTTCCTCGATCTTCGTTTACACTTGTTGTCTTTTCACCATTACTCTTTTCTGCTTCCTGGTTCGTACTGACATGTATAACTTCCTGGTTGGCTCTCTTAGCTTGTATGTCTGTCCTTATTTCGTCGTCCGTCTTGTCGTCTGATCTTACCATTTTAAGGGAAAAAGTTTCGTCCATTCCAGCCTCTCTTTGCATGTTTTCCGTCTTTACTTCCCTGTCCCTATCAGATTTGGCTTGTTTCTCTAACCTCCGACTCTCATACAGTACTTGATCACGAACTACCTGCTTATATCTCCAGCAATCTCGGATGAAATGAGATGTATCTCCACAATGAAAGCATCTTGGTACATATGGGCAGTCTCTAATAAAATGGTACATGTCTCCGCATCCAAAACATCCCCAATATGAATAGTATCGATTTGAGAATGGCGTACTTCCTCTACTTTTTTTTATGACACTTTCTTCTTCTTCTCCTTCTCCTCCTCCTTCTCCTTTTAGGAACAGATCTGTCATTTAATGATCTTGATCTCTCATAGTCATCCTTCCACCACACATGTCTATGATCTCTGTCCCTTCTGTTTTCCCTCGTACCATGGCCTCTAAGAATGGATTTCGGTGGGCTAACTCCCATAGCCCCTATTTCCCCTCTAATGAATGATGATGGTGGGCTAACTCCCATAGCCCCTATTTCATTAGAGTTGCCATGTACGTTCTCTATATTTTCAGCAAATTTCTTTTTTCTTCCTCTTTTCCTGTATTTCGCCTCTTCCTGACTCCCACTGTCCACCGACATAGCCTTGACCTTTATACTAACAGCTGATGACTTTGGTTGCAAACTGATGGCATTACACAAACTCGTACTTGAATCAGAGTCTGAGTCAGTATTAGTGGACGCATCACATTTTTCTACTTTTTCTTGTTCCTCTTTCTGTTCCATTTTTCTCATTTGTTTGATTTCTTGTGCTAAATAATATGCTATCCTTTTGTAATCATGATCTGACATTGTTCTTTTCCTGCTTTCACTGCTTATTGATTCTCGTGACCTACTTTCTTCACTTGGACTACTATTCCGCTGCGACATACTTTTCCCACTTGGACTTTTATCCCGGTGTGACCTACTTTCACTTCTACTTGATTTCGGTGTCCTACTTTCAATTCCGCTTAATTCCTGTGACCTACTCTCGCCTCCTAGACTCTCCCCTAGCATCTCATCTCCTGCATTCCTCGTAAAACCTGAATTACTAACTGACAGTTTGTCTACATTATTTATATACCCAACTTTTTCTCTGTTCATAAAATCTAGTTCGCCAGATTCCATCCTTACATAGGTACATTCATAAACAGAGCTACCACGTACTTCTAGTTTGCAAACGAGATCTAATTTCTTTGTATCGGAGGGCAAAAGTTGACATTGCCCCTTTGTCTTTGAGATCGCACCCAAATCTGGTTGTTTTTCGTGGGTATCAGCTAGGGATGGAAATTTATTCAAATTTTCGCGCATCTTCTTTACATTTTCAAGTATGTTTTCTAATCGCTCTTTACTTCTTTGAGTCTTTGTCCGAATTGATGATAAACTACCGATACCGTTGATTTCCAGTGTCTCATCACTCAACTCCAATGGCAGTTCTGTCTCGTCTTTCAGTTGACTCACGATGTAACTTTTATGCATGGTAACAATAAATTAAAGCAGGATTTTTCTTTATTACAACAATTGTATAAACAATGTACACAATAAACACAGGTCACTCTCCTTACCAGTAAAAATTCACTCCAGCGTCGACTTCTCTTTCAATTCTCCAATGTGGACTGTTAGACAGACAAACTCAATAACAGACAGATGCTCTCTAGATGTTGGTTTCGTTATAGACTCTTGACTATAATTTTATCTGTACCCCGACGGACGTGTGACACTAGTTTTTGGAAGTTGCATCAAAGTTTGTACTTGTCATCGATCGTATCGTATAAAACCTGTTGCATAATTTCATAAATGTTGTTAAAATAATGATGACAACCCAGAAATATCGTTTATCTTGGAGGAACACACTGATTTTCTCATCGACAGGTTTGTTTACATCGACTCGTCCGCAATTTTGTGACGTCATACAAAATTTGACAAGTTCGGGAAAACTGCTGAAAACCTTGACTTTTTACTTTCTCCTCCTTCTCTCCTTTTTACAAATAAATCCTCCTCCGGTTCGACGTTTCGTTGGGCGCCAATGTAGAAAATTGGCGCCTTACTACTAGATATATAAAGGTGGTACTCACCGGCTCAGCTCAGCATGTATTGTAAGGCGTCTCACCCTGCATTTTCCCGTCTTTATTCTTCTATTGTACTCGCCCCGTCCTTCTTATGCGTGAGTGACGTCTGTCTATTGTTCTCTAGTGTTCCTCGACTATTCTGCCCTTCCCCATATCGTTTTACCCAGTCTTCCTCAAAACACGTCTGCCTACCCGTCAAGCTGGATCCAAAGAGCGAGCGTATAAGCTCGTGCACTACCGCGGTTGTATCTGATTGGCTTACCGCTTAGCTTGACCCTTCATGCCCCCATATTGGCATATCCTTACGCGGTGTTAAAGGTCAAGTACCCCCATTTTACTACACTCCCCCCAACTTTCTTTATAAGAGGGGAGTGGTATTCCACAGATCTTGTCACTGGAATTGGATGGTCTTCTCAGCTGCTTCTTTTAAGTTCCCGGCTTCAGCTCACTATAAGGTGGGAAGCTTTAAGCATCCCCTAAATCTGCATCCTGCCAATCAGTAACTTTTGAATTTCAGTTTTCCCCACATCTCTAATATCCTGCATACCAATATCCCCTGAATTTCGAATTTGCTGTGTAATCTTCTCAGTCTTCTAACTTCTCTCTTCTTTCCACTGATCTTCTTTCCACACAGAACACCACCCATGCACTATCACAGTACTGCTTTTCATATTTACATATCTTAACTAACTTAAAACTTAAGAACATCACCAAGTTGTACCTCAACTTCTCTCCACACTACAACATATCTACTTTCACTAAACACTACAATACAGTACTTCTCATATATCAACCTTTTACTCTACAATTACTGTCATTCTTCACATATAATACTGGCATAATCACTACAATGGGCCTCACAACTCAAATCTCTCTCAATGCCCTACTTTCCATCATCCAAATATCATCAAAATCACACCAGTAATAAATCATAGCACATCACAACACTTATTTTTTTTTTATAGCTTTTTATATATATAGCACACCACAAAAATATTACACAATTCAATTCAGTACAGAAAAATAAAAAATCTCAGTGCTACTAACAACAATACTCCCTCATTCCGTGCAGTTATCACAAAAATCCTAAAAACAACATCTCCAACTTTACAATCCTCTACTTAAAGTCCATTTTCCTCCTAATGGCTCTATTCCACCTCCTTACTCCACTGACAGCAAAAATCCACCACAACATATCTGCACTAATACTTCAACACCAAATCCAACTACACAACTCCTTAGCACTGAATCTGCATCATTTCAAAGCACTATCTACACAATTCACACAAATAAATCTCTGTACTGAAAATCTCTTCTACAATGTCTCACAAAAAAAATCACTCATTCTCAAAAACTTTACACAACTTCGTACACATTACTAACATCTACCAAACTTACGTCTAAAACCGGGGCTATTAAAAATATTCACATTCAATAATTGTTGCACAAATCAAAAATCAAAATACAAATTCAAGTTGTCAATCACCATCAACAAAAGGGGAGTAACTCTCAAAAGTCTCTCTCCTCTACACTCTCCCCACCTTTAAATGACAAGTGTTGATCAAATAATGAAAAAATTACCAAAAATACATTACATCATACATTTCTACCCAATATCACAGTTCTCTACATAACAAAAACCATGACAATCTGTATTTACAATGTGTAATTTAAAAAGCGCTTTATACTACAAGTACTATCTCCTCCGTTGATGTTCTCCAGATTAGGATCTTCTAATTTCTGTTAACATTTACGGATGGCTATACCATGCCACTCTGTAAACGGATGGCTCAAAATGCCACTCTGTAATCTAGATTCCTTTTCTCTCCTTCTCCACTTATCTCAACTTCCGTTCTCTTACCGGTACTCTATATCTTCACTTCCTTCCTCTACTCTGCCGATCTCTAATTTACTTGTATTCCTCTACTCTCCTCCGTTCCCGGGTATAATTTTACAGTCGACTACTCTACTTCCTTCCTCTTCTCCTCTTATTTCCACTTCCTCTACTCCTGAGCTCCACTCTCTCTTCTGATCTCATAATCTGCACTCCTTCTCCTCTTCTCCTATATACTTTCCACCATCACCCCTTCTACTACTGTAAGGCACTACTCCATTACTCTACAGACGTTCATTCCCCACGTCTACACCACTTTTCGAGTCCTTATTCTGTTCCTCCTTGCCATCTCCAGGAACCTCGAATCTAAGTTCTCTTAACTTACATCTCCCATCTTCTCTGAGACCACTCACCACTTCTTTCTTTCTCCCAGCTGGCAGTCAATGACCAGGGCTTACGTCGATCTCTACCCACCAGTCCCAGTGGGCTTTACGTGATAGAACTTACCTTGCCCAACCACCACTACTAAAACTACAATCAATTACCACTCTTCCCTATTTCTTCTACAACTCCACTTCCTCTACTACAACTCCACTACCACCACGTATACGTCTACTACATCTCCACTACCTCTACTACATCTCCACTACCTCTACTACCAAAAAAAAAACTACTTCCTCCACTACTTCAACTACTCCCTTCCACTCTCAACTACCTCCAATACTACCTCTACCCACACAGTATTTGGCAATGTGTCCTCCCACGCCTTACATACCACCAATACATAAAAATGCAGATCCAAGATGACCAAAATTGTCGCCTCCTAACAACTTCCAAGTCCAATCTAATCTACACTACCTACTCTCTCTCTTTTCCTATCATTATTTGACAATGCGCCCTCCTACGCCTTACATACTCAAAATGACAAGAAAAATGGCCAGATTTAAAAATAACCAAAATTTTTCCTCTACTACTACTACTACTACTACTACTCATTTCCTCTATCTCTACACTCTTCCCTTCTCCTCTTCTTCTTTGATGTATTACTGACGATGTACGGTGGGCACTACCGGATTCCCAGGTGCCCTCATTTCCCGATGGTGTTTTATACATCGTAACTTGGACCCAATCTCAAACACGGGGCATGCTAACATGTTACACTCTGAACTCCACATCCTCTCATTTTCTTCTTTTGCCACGTTCTCCTCGCCTCTATTTTGATCTCTGTATCCTTTCTGGGCCACCATACTTTCTTCCTCGTCGCTACTTTCATCACTATCGTCCTCACTTACGAACCAATTTCTAACCTTCACCTTGGGCAATCTTTTATCCAGCTTTTTTACTCTACGTTCCTTTCCTCGATCTTCGTTTACACTTGTTGTCTTTTCACCATTACTCTTTTCTGCTTCCTGGTTCGTACTGACATGTATAACTTCCTGGTTGGCTCTCTTAGCTTGTACGTCTGTCCTTATTTCGTCGTCTGTCTTGTCGTCGGATCTTACCATTTTAAGGGAAAAAGTTTCGTCCATTCCAGCCTCTCTTTGCATGTTTTCCGTCTTTACTTCCCTGTCCCTATCAGATTTGGCTTGTTTCTCTAACCTCCGACTCTCATACAGTACTTGATCACGAACTACCTGCTTATATCTCCAGCAATCTCGGATGAAATGAGATGTATCTCCACAATGAAAGCATCTTGGTACATATGGGCAGTCTCTAATAAAATGGTACATGTCTCCGCATCCAAAACATCCCCAATATGAATAGTATCGATTTGAGAATGGCGTACTTCCTCTACTTTTTTGATGACACTTTCTTCTTCTTCTCCTTCTCCTCCTCCTCCTCCTTTTAGGAACAGATCTGTCATTTAATGATCTTGATCTCTCATAGTCATCCTTCCACCACACATGTCTATGATCTCTGTCCCTTCTGTTTTCCCTCGTACCATGGCCTCTAAGAATGGATTTCGGTGGGCTAACTCCCATAGCCCTATTTCCCCTCTAATGAATGATGATGGTGGGCTAACTCCCATAGCCCCTATTTCATTAGAGTTGCCATGTACGTTCTCTATATTTTCAGCAAATTTCTTTTTTCTTCCTCTTTTCCTGTATTTCGCCTCTTCCTGACTCCCACTGTCCACCGACACAGCCTTGACCTTTATACTAACAGCTGATGACTTTGGTTGCAAACTGATGGCATTACACAAACTCGTACTTGAATCAGAGTCTGAGTCAGTATTAGTGGACGCATCACATTTTTCTACTTTTTCTTGTTCCTCTTTCTGTTCCATTTTTCTCATTTGTTTGATTTCTTGTGCTAAATAATATGCTATCCTTTTGTAATCATGATCTGACATTGTTCTTTTCCTGCTTTCACTGCTTATTGATTCTCGTGACCTACTTTCTTCACTTGGACTACTATTCCGCTGCGACATACTTTTCCCACTTGGACTTTTATCCCGGTGTGACCTACTTTCACTTCTACTTGATTTCGGTGTCCTACTTTCAATTCCGCTTAATTCCTGTGACCTACTCTCGCCTCCTAGACTCTCCCCTAGCATCTCATCTCCTGCATTCCTCGTAAAACCTGAATTACTAACTGACAGTTTGTCTACATTATTTATATACCCAACTTTTTCTCTGTTCATAAAATCTAGTTCGCCAGATTCCATCCTTACATAGGTACATTCATAAACAGAGCTACCACGTACTTCTAGTTTGCAAACGAGATCTAATTTCTTTGTATCGGAGGGCAAAAGTTGACATTGCCCCTTTGTCTTTGAGATCGCACCCAAATCTGGTTGTTTTTCGTGGGTATCAGCTAGGGATGGAAATTTATTCAAATTTTCGCGCATCTTCTTTACATTTTCAAGTATGTTTTCTAATCGCTCTTTACTTCTTTGAGTCTTTGTCCGAATTGATGATAAACTACCGATACCGTTGATTTCCAGTGTCTCATCACTCAACTCCAATGGCAGTTCTGTCTCGTCTTTCAGTTGACTCACGATGTAACTTTTATGCATGGTAACAACAAAATTAAAGCAGGATTTTTCTTTATTACAACAATTGTATAAACAATGTACACAATAAACACAGGTCACTCTCCTTACCAGTAAAAATTCACTCCAGCGTCGACTTCTCTTTCAATTCTCCAATGTGGACTGTTAGACAGACAAACTCAATAACAGACAGATGCTCTCTAGATGTTGGTTTCGTGATAGACTCTTGACTATAATTTTATCTGTACCCCGACGGACGTGTGACACTAGTTTTTGGAAGTTGCATCAAAGTTTGTACTTGTCATCGATCGTATCGTATAAAACCTGTTGCATAATTTCATAAATGTTGTTAAAATAATGATGACAACCCAGAAATATCGTTTATCTTGGAGGAACACACTGATTTTCTCATCGACAGGTTTGTTTACATCGACTCGTCCGCAATTTTGTGACGTCATACAAAATTTGACAAAGTTCGGGAAAACTGCTGAAAACCTTGACTTTTTACTTTCTCCTCCTTCTCTCCTTTTTACAAATAAATCCTCCTCCGGTTCGACGTTTCGTTGGGCGCCAATGTAGAAAATTGGCGCCTTACTACTAGATATATAAAGGTGGTACTCACCGGCTCAGCTCAGCATGTATTGTAAGGCGTCTCACCCTGCATTTTCCCGTCTTTATTCTTCTATTGTACTCGCCCCGTCCTTCTTATGCGTGAGTGACGTCTGTCTATTGTTCTCTAGTGTTCCTCGACTATTCTGCCCTTCCCCATATCGTTTTACCCAGTCTTCCTCAAAACACGTCTGCCTACCCGTCAAGCTGGATCCAAAGAGCGAGCGTATAAGCTCGTGCACTACCGCGGTTGTATCTGATTGGCTTACCGCTTAGCTTGACCCTTCATGCCCCCATATTGGCATATCCTTACGCGGTGTTAAAGGTCAAGTACCCCCATTTTACTACACTCCCCCCAACTTTCTTTATAAGAGGGGAGTGGTATTCCACAGATCTTGTCACTGGAATTGGATGGTCTTCTCAGCTGCTTCTTTTAAGTTCCCGGCTTCAGCTCACTATAAGGTGGGAAGCTTTAAGCATCCCCTAAATCTGCATCCTGCCAATCAGTAACTTTTGAATTTCAGTTTTCCCCACATCTCTAATATCCTGCATACCAATATCCCCTGAATTTCGAATTTGCTGTGTAATCTTCTCAGTCTTCTAACTTCTCTCTTCTTTTCCACTGATCTTCTTTCCACACAGAACACCACCCATGCACTATCACAGTACTGCTTTTCATATTTACATATCTTAACTAACTTAAAACTTAAGAACATCACCAAGTTGTACCTCAACTTCTCTCCACACTACAACATATCTACTTTCACTAAACACTACAATACAGTACTTCTCATATATCAACCTTTTACTCTACAATTACTGTCATTCTTCACATATAATACTGGCATAATCACTACAATGGGCCTCACAACTCAAATCTCTCTCAATGCCCTACTTTCCATCATCCAAATATCATCAAAATCACACCAGTAATAAATCATAGCACATCACAACACTTATTTTTTTTTTATAGCTTTTTATATATATAGCACACCACAAAAATATTACACAATTCAATTCAGTACAGAAAAATAAAAAATCTCAGTGCTACTAACAACAATACTCCCTCAATTCCGTGCAGTTATCACAAAAATCCTAAAAACAACATCTCCAACTTTACAATCCTCTACTTAAAGTCCATTTTCCTCCTAATGGCTCTATTCCACCTCCTTACTCCACTGACAGCAAAAATCCACCACAACATATCTGCACTAATACTTCAACACCAAATCCAACTACACAACTCCTTAGCACTGAATCTGCATCATTTCAAAGCACTATCTACACAATTCACACAAATAAATCTCTGTACTGAAAATCTCTTCTACAATGTCTCACAAAAAAATCACTCATTCTCAAAAACTTTACACAACTTCGTACACATTACTAACATCTACCAAACTTACGTCTAAAACCGGGGCTATTAAAAAATATTCACATTCAATAATTGTTGCACAAATCAAAAATCAAAATACAAATTCAAGTTGTCAATCACCATCAACAAAAGGGGAGTAACTCTCAAAAGTCTCTCTCCTCTACACTCTCCCCACCTTTAAATGACAAGTGTTGATCAAATAATGAAAAAATTACCAAAAATACATTACATCATACATTTCTACCCAATATCACAGTTCTCTACATAACAAAAAACCATGACAATCTGTATTTACAATGTGTAATTTAAAAAGCGCTTTATACTACAAGTACTATCTCCTCCGTTGATGTTCTCCAGATTAGGATCTTCTAATTTCTGTTAACATTTACGGATGGCTATACCATGCCACTCTGTAAACGGATGGCTCAAAATGCCACTCTGTAATCTAGATTCCTTTTCTCTCCTTCTCCACTTATCTCAACTTCCGTTCTCTTACCGGTACTCTATATCTTCACTTCCTTCCTCTACTCTGCCGATCTCTAATTTACTTGTATTCCTCTACTCTCCTCCGTTCCCGGGTATAATTTTACAGTCGACTACTCTACTTCCTTCCTCTTCTCCTCTTATTTCCACTTCCTCTACTCCTGAGCTCCACTCTCTCTTCTGATCTCATAATCTGCACTCCTTCTCCTCTTCTCCTATATACTTTCCACCATCACCCCTTCTACTACTGTAAGGCACTACTCCATTACTCTACAGACGTTCATTCCCCACGTCTACACCACTTTTCGAGTCCTTATTCTGTTCCTCCTTGCCATCTCCAGGAACCTCGAATCTAAGTTCTCTTAACTTACATCTCCCATCTTCTCTGAGACCACTCACCACTTCTTTCTTTCTCCCAGCTGGCAGTCAATGACCAGGGCTTACGTCGATCTCTACCCACCAGTCCCAGTGGGCTTTACGTGATAGAATTTACCTTGCCCAACCACCACTACTAAAACTACAATCAATTACCACTCTTCCCTATTTCTTCTACAACTCCACTTCCTCTACTACAACTCCACTACCACCACGTATACGTCTACTACATCTCCACTACCTCTACTACATCTCCACTACCTCTACTACCAAAAAAAAAAACTACTTCCTCCACTACTTCAACTACTCCCTTCCACTCTCAACTACCTCCAATACTACCTCTACCCACACAGTATTTGGCAATGTGTCCTCCCACGCCTTACATACCACCAATACATAAAAATGCAGATCCAAGATGACCAAAATTGTCGCCTCCTAACAACTTCCAAGTCCAATCTAATCTACACTACCTACTCTCTCTCTTTTCCTATCATTATTTGACAATGCGCCCTCCTACGCCTTACATACTCAAAATGACAAGAAAAATGGCCAGATTTAAAAATAACCAAAATTTTTCCTCTACTACTACTACTACTACTACTACTCATTTCCTCTATCTCTACACTCTTCCCTTCTCCTCTTCTTCTTTGATGTATTACTGACGATGTACGGTGGGCACTACCGGATTCCCAGGTGCCCTCATTTCCCGATGGTGTTTTATACATCGTAACTTGGACCCAATCTCAAACACGGGGCATGCTAACATGTTACACTCTGAACTCCACATCCTCTCATTTTCTTCTTTTGCCACGTTCTCCTCGCCTCTATTTTGATCTCTGTATCCTTTCTGGGCCACCATACTTTCTTCCTCGTCGCTACTTTCATCACTATCGTCCTCACTTACGAACCAATTTCTAACCTTCACCTTGGGCAATCTTTTATCCAGCTTTTTTACTCTACGTTCCTTTCCTCGATCTTCGTTTACACTTGTTGTCTTTTCACCATTACTCTTTTCTGCTTCCTGGTTCGTACTGACATGTATAACTTCCTGGTTGGCTCTCTTAGCTTGTATGTCTGTCCTTATTTCGTCGTCTGTCTTGTCGTCTGATCTTACCATTTTAAGGGAAAAAGTTTCGTCCATTCCAGCCTCTCTTTGCATGTTTTCCGTCTTTACTTCCCTGTCCCTATCAGATTTGGCTTGTTTCTCTAACCTCCGACTCTCATACAGTACTTGATCACGAACTACCTGCTTATATCTCCAGCAATCTCGGATGAAATGAGATGTATCTCCACAATGAAAGCATCTTGGTACATATGGGCAGTCTCTAATAAAATGGTACATGTCTCCGCATCCAAAACATCCCCAATATGAATAGTATCGATTTGAGAATGGCGTACTTCCTCTACTTTTTTTTATGACACTTTCTTCTTCTTCTCCTTCTCCTCCTCCTTCTCCTTTTAGGAACAGATCTGTCATTTAATGATCTTGATCTCTCATAGTCATCCTTCCACCACACATGTCTATGATCTCTGTCCCTTCTGTTTTCCCTCGTACCATGGCCTCTAAGAATGGATTTCGGTGGGCTAACTCCCATAGCCCCTATTTCCCCTCTAATGAATGATGATGGTGGGCTAACTCCCATAGCCCCTATTTCATTAGAGTTGCCATGTACGTTCTCTATATTTTCAGCAAATTTCTTTTTTCTTCCTCTTTTCCTGTATTTCGCCTCTTCCTGACTCCCACTGTCCACCGACATAGCCTTGACCTTTATACTAACAGCTGATGACTTTGGTTGCAAACTGATGGCATTACACAAACTCGTACTTGAATCAGAGTCCGAGTCAGTATTAGTGGACGCATCACATTTTTCTACTTTTTCTTGTTCCTCTTTCTGTTCCATTTTTCTCATTTGTTTGATTTCTTGTGCTAAATAATATGCTATCCTTTTGTAATCATGATCTGACATTGTTCTTTTCCTGCTTTCACTGCTTATTGATTCTCTTGACCTACTTTCTTCACTTGGACTACTATTCCGCTGCGACATACTTTTCCCACTTGGACTTTTATCCCGGTGTGACCTACTTTCACTTCTACTTGATTTCGGTGTCCTACTTTCAATTCCGCTTAATTCCTGTGACCTACTCTCGCCTCCTAGACTCTCCCCTAGCATCTCATCTCCTGCATTCCTCGTAAAACCTGAATTACTAACTGACAGTTTGTCTACATTATTTATATACCCAACTTTTTCTCTGTTCATAAAATCTAGTTCGCAAGATTCCATCCTTACACAGGTACATTCATAAACAGAGCTACCACGTACTTCTAGTTTGCAAACGAGATCTAATTTCTTTGTATCGGAGGGCAAAAGTTGACATTGCCCCTTTGTCTTTGAGATCGCACCCAAATCTGGTTGTTTTTCGTGGGTATCAGCTAGGGATGGAAATTTATTCAAATTTTCGCGCATCTTCTTTACATTTTCAAGTATGTTTTCTAATCGCTCTTTACTTCTTTGAGTCTTTGTCCGAATTGATGATAAACTACCGATACCGTTGATTTCCAGTGTCTCATCACTCAACTCCAATGGCAGTTCTGTCTCGTCTTTCAGTTGACTCACGATGTAACTTTTATGCATGGTAACAATAAATTAAAGCAGGATTTTTCTTTATTACAACAATTGTATAAACAATGTACACAATAAACACAGGTCACTCTCCTTACCAGTAAAAATTCACTCCAGCGTCGACTTCTCTTTCAATTCTCCAATGTGGACTGTTAGACAGACAAACTCAATAACAGACAGATGCTCTCTAGATGTTGGTTTCGTGATAGACTCTTGACTATAATTTTATCTGTACCCCGACGGACGTGCGACACTAGTTTTTGGAAGTTGCATCAAAGTTTGTACTTGTCATCGATCGTATCGTATAAAACCTGTTGCATAATTTCATAAATGTTGTTAAAATAATGATGACAACCCAGAAATATCGTTTATCTTGGAGGAACACACTGATTTTCTCATCGACAGGTTTGTTTACATCGACTCGTCCGCAATTTTGTGACGTCATACAAAATTTGACAAAGTTCGGGAAAACTGCTGAAAACCTTGACTTTTTACTTTCTCCTCCTTCTCTCCTTTTTACAAATAAATCCTCCTCCGGTTCGACGTTTCGTTGGGCGCCAATGTAGAAAATTGGCGCCTTACTACTAGATATATAAAGGTGGTACTCACCGGCTCAGCTCAGCATGTATTGTAAGGCGTCTCACCCTGCATTTTCCCGTCTTTATTCTTCTATTGTACTCGCCCCGTCCTTCTTATGCGTGAGTGACGTCTGTCTATTGTTCTCTAGTGTTCCTCGACTATTCTGCCCTTCCCCATATCGTTTTACCCAGTCTTCCTCAAAACACGTCTGCCTACCCGTCAAGCTGGATCCAAAGAGCGAGCGTATAAGCTCGTGCACTACCGCGGTTGTATCTGATTGGCTTACCGCTTAGCTTGACCCTTCATGCCCCCATATTGGCATATCCTTACGCGGTGTTAAAGGTCAAGTACCCCCATTTTACTACAGTATGTTGTTAGAATAAGTGCTTTAACATTATTGATCAATGGATAGTTTAGAGTGCATTATCATAATGCAAGATCCTTCATAATAGAGGTTTAGCCGTTAAGACGTATCGCATCTAAATGAGTATATATGCACAACCATTGTAATTCCCTGAGATGTTACTATTGAACGGAACGTGCTGCAATTCGTGTATTAACACTCGTGACGTCACAATGCATAAGATCTAAAGAAACATGCCGCGACGGCTGTTCTAACCTGCAAGCTAAACCCGCGGTGAGATGGATTTTAACGTCACCCTTTTACCTAGAAAAAGCAATTTCAGAAAACAAGAATGAAACAGACAACTATGGTGCATATATAAAGAATAAATGTCATAATTTGTGTTTTGTTATGGGTATGCAACACACAGTAAGTGCATTTATCGCATGAAATGCGCTAACGCGCATTACATGTACGATAAATGCACTTGCTGTGTGTTGCATACCCGTAACAAAACACAAATTAAGACACTTATTCTCTATATACACTTACGTATCTGTGTGTAAAAATCAAACAACAATGGAGCAACATTTCTGGACAATAAAATAGTGAAGAATGTTGATATTAACCCCACATATGATATGTAACAAACCACACCGCATTCCAAAATATTTTTATATGAAAGAGATAAATGATAGAACTCTTTATAAAGTTTAAAATTGATATGACCACAGAGCGTGAAGCCTATTCACATGTGTCACTGTGTAAAATATGGGAGTGTTCGATGTGTGAAAAGAAACCCCTGACAGACAAATTGAATTAGAATATTTTTGACCATCGTGACAACATTTTGTGTAAGTTTCTTCATTATCAGCGAGATGCATGAAACTTTAAATTGTTTCCCATAGCGCCACCTACAAAACATTCAAATTTAGCATTTTTTCTCTACCAATATGCCCGATTTTGCTGCAGTTTTAATTATTTTTCATCGAATTAAGACAAATATTTCCTATTTCAATAGTATTTTATGTAATTCACGGGTTACTCAGAGGCAGAGCAGAATATTTTTGGAGGGCATGTTTAAAGAAAGATTTTAACTGTCCGGGGGCACGGACACTTTATGATAGATGACTTGCGAGATCAGAAAGGCCAAGTGGGGGTTATGGAAAGATGTTACCCCCTCCCATTGAAGGGAGTTAGAGGGTTCCCCCGATAAAATAAAAAAAAAAAAATGTGACGCAATTTGAAGGCATTTGAGCTGAATTTAAATGGAAACCATATGGTTCGGTGTAAGGCACGGTCCATTTGATATTATGGCAGGGGGGAGGGGGGCTTGGGTTTTTTGGTCGGAGCAAGATTTTTTTTCGCCCAGGACCAGAGCAAAAGTATTTTTTTCTTGCAAAGTAGGAGCAAGAAAATATTTTCTAACATTTATAGTAATTTTCAATATTATATTAAGATTGTTTGTGTTTTTTTTTTTCAATAGAAATTCTTAATTTCTTACTTAAAACTCTAAAGTATTAATTTGTTTTTATGCAAAAATTTAATTCAATTCTAAATAAAAGAATATACAATATAATCCTCATTAAACAAAATGTATAATTATAAGGTACAAGTAAGTGGGTCTGAATGGATGGTCTTCTAGGCAAATTTTCAAATCTAGAATTGTAAATTGGTGAAAAAAATGGAGTTCTCCTTCAAAGCTTGTATATAAAATGATGCTACATGCATCTATCAATAGTAATATATTGTATTGATAATATATTTGAGCCTCTAAAGAAGCCCTTTTTTCATTAATAATGTGCATTCTTTTGATATTTCAAATTTTGAAATTTCAAAACTGCGGCGAGTATTTTTTATTGTAATTCTTCAAATTCAGATTACATGTAAGAACAAGATTATTTTTTTCTAACTTACCAAATTAATTTTTTTCATCAAAATTCAGAGCAAAAATTTTTTTTTCTCGAACCCCCCCCCCCTAATTTTGCGAAAACGATGTGGACGTTTTTGCATAAAAAATTATATTGGGAAGAAAGGAGCTATAAAAAGTTTTATTTGAAAATATGCTGTAACGACCAAAACATTGCAGAATTTGTAAAATTACACCTCTATTGTGAAAACGCAATACATTGCAGGTGGCGCTAGTGGAATGAATTAGGGCTGCGCACCCCAAATTAAAAATTACGTTTCGTAATTTGCCGGAAAATTTAAATTTTTAGAGATGAGAATGTAAACTTTCACATGAAACAAAAAATTTTGCATTATAAAATTTTGTAAGAATAATCTATTTTCAGGGACACCGTAAATAAACCATCCCTACCCCTCCCGAATCAAAAGTGTTCGTACCCCAATTTCATTTTTACTAGCCTGAAATGTTTGATCATTTTAAAGCCGGTTTGTTTTGTTAGTTTGTTTTTGGGGTTTTTTTTTTTGTTTTTGGGGGTTTTTTTTGGGGGGGGGGTTGCTGTTTGTTTGTTTTGTTTTTATTATTTTCTCATCATAATTTGACCGGAGCTGTTTATATTCTTATATTCTGGTTCGGACTAATTTTCGTTACTCTTATTAGCGCCGAAACTTTTTTTTCTCCTTTTTTTTTTTGCAAACTTCCTGCCTGTAATCTTCTTTCCTGCTTCTTCAAAATCAAATGTTTTTACTGAATATAAGGAAATAAAAATTCTGTGGAGTCAGAAATGCATGTTTAGAGGAATTCAGTAAATAACGATATAGATCTGTCAGACTGTTGGCATTTTTTCATCAGTATTTAGAGCAAAATTATATATAAGGTAAATTCAAGCCTTCCTCAAAAATATCAGATTGATAGATTTATTGTCAAATTATAGATAAATTTTGATTTTCGTTCTTGTGTATAGAGATCGTCCTCTCTTTTTTTTTTTTTTTTAAATTTGTCGATCAAAGACTGTTTTGATTGACTACGAATCAGGAGATAATACTGTGATGCGCTTCAGTAATCTTTTGTTAATCGAACACTTGCGTGGATGGTTACACTCTGTAAACATGTCGTCTAACCATCATATATATATATGTCACACTTTGCACGAGTATTTTCCCGCGCCGTATCTAGTGGACATATACGTATCATATACATGTACGTATCGTTTTCAATATGGAAAAGAAATATATGTTGCATTCATTTTGTCATAATTGCGTTCGTTTGTTAATATACAGTTTATAACTTGACTGAGGAAAGAGAAACAGGCCGATAATAAACGACTTTAAAGTTTTAGGGTGACAATGAAAAATTGAATCTAATTGATGATAGATAGGCTTGAAGTCTTATTTCATGTTTATATTTACAACATCAGTTCTTTTAATGAAGCAGAGTTCATTTAAAAGTTAAAAAAAAAAACCCAATTTATTGGGATGTGCGCCGTCAACTACACGAGTGACCCCCCCCCCCCCCCCCTCCTCGATGGTAAGTAAGAAGTAAGTTTCTTAAATATCTAAATATATATATATATATATATATATATACCCGACCACTGCTTTTTCAAACCAAATTAAGAAAATAATCATATTACTGTTCGATAGTTTTGAAACTGTAATTGTCGGGGTTTTACTTACATATTGACCATTCCGATTACAAATGTATTAAACTTGAACAGACTTCAAGCTCTTTGATAATAATGATTAATTTTACATATACATGTAGTTACGATTATGTATATTTCTTTTAAAGATTAAAGTTCCTCAGCATCCTTTACAATTTATTGTCCGGAAATTTCGCTCCATTTTCGTTTGATTTTTACACACAGATACGTGAGCTTATACTCATTCTGATGTGATACGTCTTAACGGCTAAACCTTTACTGCAAGATAATGCAATAATCTTTCTCTATTGTCAAAGTCATTCATCTGTTATCATTTATGCATACTCCCTACATATTCGACAATCGTGATAATACCACAATTCTTGTGTCGCCTGCGAAGCATAGCGACACTTAGGGATCACTTTGTCCGTTGTCCGTCTGTCCGTCTGTCAGTCAGTCAGTCAGTCAGTCAGTCCGTACGTCTGTCTGTCTGTCACACTTTGGGTGTCACACCCCATAACTTTTCATTGGTAAGTGATAGGGCTTTGATATTTCACATGTGTATTCCTTGTGATGAGACCGTCTTACACATACCATAATTTTTGACCTAGTGACCTTGACCTAGATATTTGACCTACTTTTCAAAAAAATTAAGATTGGTTATATCTTTTGATTGGTAAGTCGTAGGGCTTTGATATTTCATAGGAGTATTCCTTGTGATGAGAACTTCTTACACATACCATGATTTTTTACCTAGTGACCTTGACCTAGATATTTGACCTACACATACGGCAAAGCGTTTTTTTACTGAGCCCACCTATCGCGGCTGGCTTATTTAAGGTGGAATTCCACCTCAGCATCGCCGCTGACCCCGCAAATCACTTCATCGCGGTGCCAAGATCGCCGGGAGTTGCGGTGGCGTTGCGGTTGATTGCCGCGCTGACAATTACCTGTCCAGGTGTTACCTGACCAGGTGCTATTTCTTACGGATGAATAGAAACTTGTTTTTAAGCATGACATGTATAAATAAAATGATGATGTAAACATTAGGACATGAAACATAAGTACATTTTTGTAAATTGAGCCTAAAAATGTTTCTGATAACCTGACTCGATGCCAACGATCCACAAGAATATCCGCCTTTAATTTCCTTATATATATTGACTATAGAGAGACGTGAAGGGGCGGGTGTCATTGAGGGTTGTTGGCATCGAGCTCCTGTGGATCTACCTTATTTTCATCCCGACTCTTTTTTATATCGGATAAGCAGGTCAAAATAATGAAAATTTACATCTTCTGGCGTCAAGTCCAGATGAAGCGGAATCTATTCACATTAAAATTGAAGCATGATCAAATTATGTCTGTAGGCTCTTTACACGGGTACTTATAATAGGCATGTGAAAGATGCAATGAATCGTCGGTCCTTGTTCACTTCTTATTACATGTATTAAAAACATATTAAACTAGCGTTGATAAAATAAATGCTATATGAAAGATTACTCCAGCTGAAATGCAAAATCCCCAGTTGTGTATCACGTTAAGCATTACGCCGTCTGTTGTCTGTAGTGACCAGACAATCAAATTTCCAAACAAATTAATTATAGCTAATTATACAGGTGACAGGAGAGCGGCGATCTCTACACTGTCATGGGTACTCGTCTGACCCCGGGGACGTAATAGTGTGGATCCGCTCACCATAATGGTTCTTTTCTATTATGATACAATATTGATTTTTTCTCCGACATTCTTTTTTATCCTCGTTCTGCGCCTGAGATTTAAATGCCCAACGTCCACTTACGTATCTTATCTACGTAAAGGTACTTGAGTATGCGTTCGTCCGTAAAATTATCATGTCATTTTAAGTGGTCAGTCAATGGGTACAAGTTGAAGTAATCAAATTTGAAGAGTGAGTTGTGATATCGACATATAGATATGTACAAGGGAGCTCGACCGGGGAGTTTGGAATTATATAACCCTCCCTTTCCCCTGGCTTTTTACTGTAAAATTTTAGAAATAGCAATAGGGAGCTAGGTGAACATGCATTTGCGGCATCTAATAATAAATATTTCTGCAATAACATATTTTCTTCAGTCGCTGCCTATTAAAATAAAACACAGAATTTACGCCAGCACTTCGGGCTGGTAAGATTTAGATTTATTTCTCGATATTTTTTTTTTTTTACAAAGTCACATTTCATTTTTTTTTTTTTTACAAAGTCGCATTCCAACCCCCAACCCCCTTCAGATTTCCAGAACGGTAAATCAAACGGCGATTGAAGGTAGATGATACGCCGATAAAGTGTGAAAACACGTCAATTAGTAATCCCAACTGCCAGACCTGAACCAGATGGAAGACCCTACCTGTCAAATGCCATTGCATTAACGCGCCACTCCCCCCCCCCCCCTATTTTTAAATTCTCTTTTTTTAAATCAATGGATGGGGTTTTTACCTTTTTTTTAATCGCTTTATAAGCATCCATCTTTAAACGGGTATAGCTTTGACATGTATGTCAACACGCCGATCTTGCCATGATAGTAAAGCTGATTTTCATAGCCCCCCCCCCATGAGTTAGATCTGCCCATTGATTGTAAAAGTATCGCTCCAAGTGGCGGATTCAGGGGGGTGGCCGTGCGGAGGGGGCGCCGCCCCCCCCCCCCCCTTCCCCGGCACTGACCCAAAATTTTTCAAAAACAGGTATAGTTTGGCCCATTTTCAGTAAAATCGGCAAAATTCGCCAAATGACCCCCCCGGCAAAGGGGGCGCTGGATCCGCCACTGGCTCCTTAGCAATAATTCAATTCACGATGATTGGACTTTCAGAGAAAACCAATTGAAGACCATACGATAATGCAATTTAAAAAATAAAAAGGAAAGAAAAGAAAAAAGTGCGTGCTCCTTGTTCTGGTCAAACAAGTCCGCAAAAAAAAAAAAAAAAAAAAAAAATCGATTGATGAAGGACGTGTATCCAGACAAAGATGAATCATGTAAACCGGCATACAAAGAAAAGCAAAAAAAAAAAAATGATAGCCTAAAAATAAAACAGATGTAATACAATAACCCCCCCCCCTTTTTTTCGCACTGAATTCCAAAAGTAAACCGGTGAACGCCAAACCAAAACTAAATCAACAAACGATGCCTCACAAGTTGTTCACACCTTTTCAGTTACCCTGCGCTTCTACCTGTATAACAATCATCCCCTGTACGGGGAGAGGCGATGTTTTCACACCTTGGAAGGCCAGACATATAGGCAAGCCCATATAACCCTTCCCTAATCAATATTGACAGCTACGTACACGCGACACGTCGTCACTCAAGCAGAACTAAGGAGGTTTTTTGTGGTCACATGTACATGGAAATATCGACGTAAGCGACTTTTCCAGAATATATGCAATTTTATGATAATTATTTGCTTCAAGTAAGAAAATAATAAGCAAACATTGTACCAACATGACTAAGCCGTAGATATAAATAAATTGTACATAGTATGTACCTGGATTTTTTCCGAAGAATTGAATTTAAACTTTGCATGTTCCTTAACTGCATGAAATTGAGATTTTTTTTTAAAATACATAAAATTAATGATATATAGGATTAAAATCTAAAAATAAGACTGAGTGACCAAATATAACTAAATTCAAATCTTATCTATCATAATGTCTAGATTTTTTTTTAAGTCCGAAGAAAATTAGGCATATTGTGACAGAAAGAAAATAAAATTACGCTCAAGGTTTAATAAGGTTTCCTGTATATAATGTTTACGTACGATATAATTCTTTTTTCTTGAGAAAGAAATAAAATAGTGTTTTTACATATATTTTTTACGGAAGTCGAAGAGACAGGGAGACACCCAGATTATTTCGATCCACACAAACACCGTCTACCCCTGTATTAATCTAATGATCTAATTAGTAATTTTGGCTTCACGCCTTTTTGAATCGTGAAGGGAGGGGGGGGGGGGTCGCGATTTCACACTTAGCATGGACAGTCGGGGGGGGGGGGTTGCATTACAGCGCAAAATGCTTTTAAAGACGAAAATAGTATGAATAAAGTCAATAAACGGACAGGCTAGAAAATTTATTCTACCATTTTATAGGAAAATTCCCCCCCCCCTCCTTCTCCCGGACGGCCGCAGGTGATTAATCTACCTCCGAGTCCTGCGTCCCTGGCGCATAAAAACGGAGCTTTTTTCTATGAAAAGATGAATATGCATTGTGAAATGGGAGTTTAACTTCTAGATACATGTTATCTATAAAAAATCTTCTATAATTGTAAACTTTGCAGGACATTTTGAATTATCTATTGAAATCGTTTCACACCTAATTACCACCTTCGTAATTTCGAATATATATATAATTGGTTTGTTTGGATTACGTTTTACTATACATCGCTTCACTTGCGCAAACAAAACAACCAAATAAACAATAAATTACTAAATAAGGCTATCAAGGCTATATTTGACTAATTGGGAGATGGACGTTTTTCAACATTTTAACATACGAACTAGCGAACATAAAACACCGCTAACTAGTAATCTCAAACGGAAGAATCTACACAAAGAAACGGTCTCCAGTGTTTGGACTTGAACAGTAAAGATACACAAAAAATGTCGTAAAGCCTCGGCTCCAGTCGATGTATCTCTCAAAGTCGAAAGACGGAGACGGAGACTTTAAACCCATTTTTGCTTGACCGTACCGCTCCCGTAGACTGCCCATTGTTCTCTAATTCTTAGATAAACACAGCTGGACATTATAACTAGTTCTATCATTCAGTCACACGGTTCTCTTTTCGTATGTACAACGTAACGCTTTTAAAGGACATTTTTATGTCACCAATGATAACAATACATCAAAAATAAAGGACGTAAATTTTAAAAGAATAAGTAAAAATATAAAAGAATGGTTATAGTACTGCCTTACAGTAGTGAGTAGTCGTTCAAGTGGCAAGACGTGTTTGTAATGGAGTGTAGAATTATGTAGAAATATACTTCAAAATGACGGATTTTTGTCGAAAAAGGTTGCAATATTAGCGTAGATGACACACAGATTATACTATATAAACTGTTTTTGGGAATTTTTTGGATTTATCGAGGACACAGGAGATTATACAAGTTATTTTGTTGACTGTTTACGTATGAGTGGTCACTCAGCTATTCATAGTCCGCTACACATCGTTGTCTATATACATATGTAATGGGAAAAAGAAAAAAGAAACCGAAGAAGAAGAGTAATCTAAAGCGTCCGAAACAAGACTTGATGCATAGTGAAACCTCTGAGAAGGCAGAAACATCTACAGAGAGTATTACAGATACCTCGTCGACTTCGAAATCGTCATCGTCGTCACTTATGAGTTCTATACTAGGGGCCGCACATAGTGTTTTTTATGGTGCACCGCCCAGTACACCGACATCGACCACACCCATTCTATCGACATCAACGCCTAATCAAGCCAGCAGCCCTAAAAACAATTCGAGCATGGATGAGATACAAGGAATTAAGCAGGAATTCCATGATACAAATCTAAAACTTGACGAGATTCTAACGAGGCTGAATAAGCTAGATGTAATAGAAGACAAAATCTCTCAGTTGGAGGGTTCGGTGAATAACCTGAACAAACGGGTATCGGACATCGAAAGCAAGTCCACTGATCTTGAGAAATCCGTTCAGTTCCTTCATAATACATTAGATGAGAATCGCGAGAAACTGAACGATTTAAAAGACATACAATCCCTGAAATCCGTGAAGACAGATATTACTAGACATGATAGGAGCATGGCATCAATGCATAAGGCTTTGGAGGACCTAAGGAAAAGGAATCGGGAGCTGGAGGAAGATATAACGGATCTCAGATGCCGATCGATGAAAAATAACCTTATCTTCACCGGTTTGCAGGAAAATAGACAGGAAAATGTCGTTGAACACCTCAGGTATTTTTTGGATCGACAGCTTGGCATTACGAGATCCATTTCCTTCGGAAATGTTCATAGATTTGGCAGAGCAGAGAGGGGCAGGCCGAGACCGATAGTGGCGCGATTTCTATTCCAAGACGACCGAGAGCTTGTATTGAGTAGCGCAAGGATGCTTCGTGACACAAATTTCGGGATTCGAGAGCAATTCCCCAGGGAAATAGAAGAAAAGCGGAGGCAACTTTATCCAATCGCACGTGACCTTCGGCGCGGCGGCGCACGTACAAAAATGGTCCGGGACAAGTTGTACGTTGATGGTAAACTTTATGACCCCGACGATAACGAAGACTGGTACGATCCTAATGATGTGAGTAACCACAGAGAACAAATGGATACTGACACTGTACCAAAATCTCTCAATAAGTCCAACGAACTCTCCAGGAATCCATCTGACGCGTCGCGCAGCACCCCTGCATCTAGTGACACTTACAGCAGACCGAATATGCCGCGCAGCGCACCCATACCTAGTGCTTCTACCACCAGTCAGGGTTTGCGCTATACTGAGCCAGTGCGTAGTGCTCCTGACGTCAGGCCGTGTGTGACGCGCCCGGAAAATTCGCAAAACACGCCGATCAGCTAGGAAGACGCAGAGAGTGAGTTAACATTTATTACCTGGAACGTTGGTAAAGGCCTTATAGGCAAACTTAACGACAATGATTTTGTTTCTTATCTTAGTAATTTTGATATTATATGCATGTCTGAATGTTGGATAAACAGCGACGAACACATCGAACTACCGGGGTATGAAGCATTAATCTTTCCGAGAAAAACTGGTAAGGGAGGGGGCATCGTGATTTTCTACAAGAACACACAATTTCTCAAAGTAAAATTACTAGAAAATATTTCTGATAGCATTATATGGCTAAAGTTAACCACTGGCGAACACAATAAAGATCAGTATTTTGCATTTTGCTATATAGCTCCGGAAGGTAGTGTTTTCTATAATAAAAATGACCTCGATTTATTCCAATGTTTAGAAGATTCTTGTAGTTCCTACAAAACTTTAGGCGATGTGTTCGTCGCAGGTGACTTTAACGCTAGATGTGGTAACCGTGAAGATTACATATCACAAGATTTCATCGACAATGAATTAGCGAATCATATACGACCGCTTATTCATTACTCTTCTGACAATGAAGCTATTAAAAGAAAATCGACAGACAATATTGTTAATCAGTTTGGCAGGAAGCTTATCAATCTGTGTAAAACAACTTCTCTACGAATAGTAAACGGTAGAATCAAAGATGACGAAAATGGTAGCATTACATTCTGTGGCCCGAACGGAGTAAGCCTCATAGATTACCTGCTTTGTGAACCAAAAAATTTTAATTTAATCAAAGAATTTTCAAGTGGTATCTTTAACATTTTTTCCGACCATGCCCCCATCACATTCGCATTGTCTGTCGATAGAATATTAAACGTTACATTAAATAACAGTTCTATGAGGTGCCCATGCACTAATGTTACATGGAATGATGAAAATGATATGTATGTTAAAGACATTGTTGCAAATAATATTGAAAAATTGTTTGAAAATATTGTTGGAAATGAGAGGAGTGACATAGAAGTTAACAACTGTGTAAATGATTTCACACAAAAATTAGATAATTTAGTTATGCCATTTTGTAATGTTTCAATTTCCTCCCTAAACAGTGATCAAACTACCAGAAATCCTAAACGATCAAATTCTGAACAAAAACCCTGGTTCAATAAAACTTGTAAAGTCAAACTAAAAGAATATAAGACGGCCTTGTGCAACTTTAACAAAGAAAAATCAAGAGAGAACTATTCAGCTTTTATGAGAAAGAAATCTGACTACAAGAAATATGCAGTAAAACAAAAGCGTATGTTTGAAAGATATGAGGGTAACAGGATGGACTATATGCGCAAAACAAATCCTAGGCAATTTTACAAATATTTCTCTAGACGAAAATCAAAGGGAACTAATTCAAACATTACTCATGAGGAATTTATGAAGCACTTTGAAAATTTAACATCACTATCGTACGACGAATCTGAAATAGATATTAACTTCATCCAAGATGCAATTTACTCACAACTGGACATACCAATAACAGTTAAGGAAATAATAGAGGCTATCAAAAAATTAAATAAGAACAAAAGTTGCGCTGAAGACCACATGATAAACGAAATATTCATTACATGTAAAGACGATTTATCACCCATACTTTGTAAGTTATTTAACATTGTATTGGATTCCGGTATATTTCCCGAGGCTTGGAGTAAAGGCTGTATTTCTCCTATCTATAAGAAAGGAAATGAAAATGATCCGAACAATTATAGAGGCATAACGGTAATCAGTTGTTTAGGGAAAATCTTTACTTCAATTTTAAATAAAAGACTGTCAGACTGGGACACTGAAAATAACATAATAACTGATGCACAATTTGGTTTCAAGAAAAATTTGGGAACAGTTGATGCAATATTTGCATTACAATCCTTAGTTAATCGTACACTTAAGAAAAAGAATTGTTTATATTGCTGTTTCATAGACTACAAAAAGGCTTTTGACACTATAGATAGAGGGAAATTATGGACAAAATTAATAAAATTAGGAGTAACCGGGAAAATGCTCAGAATCCTTAGATCCTTGTACGATAATATGAAATCATGCATGAAATATAAAGGCTTTTTGTCAGATTACTTTCAAAATAAATCGGGTCTTTTGCAGGGGGGGGTAACCTCGCCCATACTTTACTCCTTATATGTAAATGATTTTGAAAATTACTTTATAAATAATAACTGTGCTTCATTGGATATTCAGGACATAAATTTATTTATTCTAATGTACGCTGACGACACTTGTCTCATAGCACAATCGCCTTCTGAATTACAAACTATGCTCGATACTCTAAAAATCTACTGTGATGACTGGAACCTAAGTGTAAATGTATCTAAAACCAAAATTATGATATTCAGGAATGGAGGTACTTTAAGACGGGATGAAAACTGGAAATATGAGGGTAAAACCATTGAAAATGTCAACCAATTTAGCTATCTTGGAATGTGTTTTAACTTTAATGGAAAATTTAACATGACACAAAAGCGACTTGCTGAACAAAGTAGAAAAGCATTATTCTGTTTAAATACTTCACTGAGAAAATGTAAATTTAATATTGAAACAAAGTTATCAGTCTTTGACACATATATTAACAGTATTCTTTCCTATGCCTCCGAGGTCTGGGGCTTCCATAAAGCCAACGAAATAGAAAAAGTTCATTTGTCCTTCTTGAAGAAAATTCTTGGTGTCAAAAAAAGTACAGCTAGCTCTTCAATATATTGTGAAACCGGAAGGTACCCTCTACTCATCTATAGGAAACTAAGAATTTTTAAAGACTGGATTAAACTTAAAACTACTAATAACTGCATCCTAGAAGCATGCTACAAGGATATGATAGATAATGATGACATTTGGATTATTAATCTTAAAAACGAACTTAACCAAATAGGTCTCAACCATTTATTTAATGAAACAGACACAACAACGAATACCTTTCATCTGATTAAACAAAGGATATTAGATATATATAAACAGAAAATTTTAGCTGATGTAGGAGAAACGTCAAAGGGACATATTTTCAAACATCTAATTGATTATTTTGACCTTCAATATTATCTCAGAAAACCAATTGAAACTAAATACAGAATAGAAATTTCTAGACTTAGACTTTCCTCTCATAAACTGAATATTGAAACTGGTAGATATGTAAATGACCTCAGAAATAATCGTAAATGCAATAATTGTACCCTTGACGATATAGAGGACGAATTTCATTTTGTATTAAAATGTCCATTTTACTCTTCTCTTAGGAAAAAGTACATTAAACAATATTATTACAAACGACCAAGTGTTTTCAAACTCATTCAGCTTTTAACTGTCCGCAATGTGACAGAATTAAACAATTTAGGTAAATTCCTTTATATCGCATCAAAACTTAGAAATTCAAGTCTGACTTAATGAGTTATTATTATTCTAATAATTTGTAAATTGTGTCTTTTTCTGACTTTGAATTTTGAGAGAATTTCGGGTGGTCATGTTTTCACTTGAGGTTTTCTCAATGTTTAAAGTCAGAAAAAGACAATTGGTACGCTTTTTACATCTCATTCTAATTGTGTCATTTGATAGTCGCTACATATCTTTGTCTCTTATTTATGCGTATGTCCTTTCCTTCTCAACATAGTATATGATTTATAAGTTATGTATGACTTTGATTATTTGGTACATCTTTATTAAATCTCACTCTCTATTAAATCTCACTCTCTATGTCATATGATAGTCGCTACGATTTACTTTTGTTTTGTTTTTTTTTTTTCCTGATTCACATGTATTCTATCTTCTCTTCAACAAAGTCTATTCTCACTTTCTTCCTTTATTATACATCTGTGGCTCTGTTTAACATATTGGATTTTATTTGCCTCCAGTAATATACCTATATATATATATACGTATTTGATATGCACTCCACTTTTGCGTTTGTAATGTACTAATTAGACCACACGTTATGCCATTATATATATATATATATATATATATATATATGAATTATCATTGTACTCATTGTAACCGATAAATCGTATGATTTAAGGAATAAAGTATCTGTATCTGTACAGGTAAATAACAAGTTATTAATTGCCGCTGAGAACTGCGGCGATCGCCACCGCGTATCCCGGCGATCGTTGCGGTGAATTGCCAGGATCGATGTCCGCGTTGAGTCAACTCCATTGTTAATCCATGACCGCGGGGATTTTTAAAAACCCTGGGTCAAAAAAGATTGCGGGGATGATTTGACAGGGTAAAAACACGCGATGCCGGTAGTGTACTTTTCAAAAAAAAAATTAAGATTGGTTATATCTTTTGATTGGTAAGTGGTAGGGCTTTGATATTTCATAGGTGCATTCCTTGTGATGAGAACTTTTTACACATGCCATGATTTTTGACCTAGTGACCTTGACCTAGATATTTGACCTACTTTTCAAAAAAACTAAGATTGGCTATATCTCTTGATTGGTAAGTGATAGGGCTTTGATATTTCAGAAATGCATTCCTTGTGATGGGACCTTCTCACACATGCCATAATTTTTGACCTAGTGACCTTGACCTAGATATTTGACATACTTTTCAAAAAAATTAAGATTGGCTATATCTTTTGATTGGTAAGCGATAGAGCTTTGATATTGCACGTGTGTTCCTGATGATAAAACCTTACTATACATGCCATAATTTTTGACCTAGTGACCTTGACCTAGATATTTGACCTACTTTAAAAAAAACTAAGATTGGCTATATCTTTTGATTGGTACGTGATAGGGCTTTGATATTTCACACGTGTATTTCTTGTGACATAACCTTACTACACATACCATCAATTTTGACCTAGTGACCTTGACCTAGATATTTGACCTACTTTTCCAGAAAATTAAGATTGGCTTTATCTTTTGATTGGTTAGTTATAGGGCTTTTATATTTCACATGTGTATTCCTTGTCATTAGACCTCTCTACACATATCATATTTTTTTTTACCTAGTGACCTTGACCTACGTATTTACTATATCTTTTGATTGATAAGTGATATGGCTTTAATATCTAAAACATGTATTTCTTATGATGAGTCCTTTCTTTTATTCCCAAAAATGTGTACCTAATGACCTTCACCTAGATGATTGATCTTTTCTAAAAGTAATAGATTGACCATACATGTATCTTTTAATTGGTAAGTTAGAGGCATGAGAGTTCATTTGACAAGACTTTCCCACTGATACATGTACAAATGTTAAACGAAGTGACCATGACCTACATATTTGATTAACTTTTTAAAAATAGGCCGCTTCGCAGGCGACACAAGCATTCCTTGGATTGCTATTTTTATACATTCTTAATGACATAGTAGTCGGTGTTTGACTGATATAACATATCTAAAATATTTTTTGGCTGGATTGTGAAGTGAAATTTGGATCTGAAATGGTTAAGTCTGTCTGTAATTCCGTCCGTCAGTGCGTCAACATTTTGGTAAGGATTTCTGTCACGTGATTTTTTCAAGCTGACAAATCAATCCAGCGGTTACTGCACCAAACTTACCTTACAATTTCTACAAGGATTTTTGATAAAAATATATAATTCTATCACTTCAAAACTATAATACCAAAAATGTATATCTAATTATTGTTTGTTATGCTTTTTTTCATTGTACAATTGTATATTTTTTTCTTTTCTCTGTTTTTTGTTTTACTTAGGCCATAGCCATTTGTATAAATGTGTTATATGCCAATAAACAATTTGAATTTTAATTTGAATTCTATCTTTAACCTTAAAAGTCATATTTAATTTCTCTGTATATCTATAGTACTTTTTAGCCGAGTTGCAAAACTCGGCTCTTCATTTGATGTGAGACGGGCGGGCGGGCGGGTGGTTGGGCGGGCGGGCGGGAGGGCGTCAACAATTGGTTTCCGGACTATAAGTCAACTACGAAGAGGCTATAACAATGAAACTTCATACACTTACTCACCATTAGTCAAGGATGAGCCCTATTGATTTTGGGGTCAAAAGGTCAAAGGTCAAGGTCACAGGACTCAGATGATTGAAAATGGATTCCGGACCATATTTCAGCCTGTATTGCACCTATAATCATGAAACTTGCCAGAAATGTTTCCCTTGAATCAAGGATGAGGCCTATTGATTTTGGGGTCAAAAGGTCAAAGGTCAAGGTCACAGGACTCAGATGATTGAAAATGGTTTCTGGACCATATTTCAGCCTGTATTGCACCTATAATCATGAAACTTGCCAGAAATGTTTCCCTTGAATCAAGAATGAGGCCTATTGATTTTGGGGTCAAAAGGTCAAAGGTCAAGGTCACAGGACTCTGTTGATTGAAATTGGTTTTCGGACCATATTTCAGCCTGTATTGCACCTATAATCATGTAACTTGCCAGAAATGTTTCCTCCGAATAGAAAATGACCACTTTTGATTTTGGGGTCAAAAGGTCAAAGGTCAAGGTCACAGGACTCTGATGATTGAAAATGGTTTCCAGACCATATTTCAGCCTGTATTGCAATTATAATCATGAAGCTTGCCAGAAATGTTTCCCATGGATCAAGGATGACCACTATCAATTTTGGGGTTAAAAGGTCAAAGGTCAAGGTCACAGGACTAAGATGATTAAAAATGGTTTCCCGACTGAATTTGAGCCTGTATTGCACCTATAATCATGTAACTTGCCAGAAATGTTTCCAGTGAATAGAAAATGACCACTTTTGATTTAGGGGTCAAAGGGTCAAAGATCAAGTCACAGGACTTAGGTAATTGAAAATTGAAAATTGTTTCCGGATGATATAAGAGGGTGTATTGCACCTATGATCATGAAGCTTGCCAGAAATGTTTCTTATGAATCAATGATGACCCCTATTGATTTTGAGGTCAAAAGGTCAAATGTCAAGGTCATAGGACTCAGATGATTGAAAATGGGTTCTGGACCACATTAGAGCCTGTATTGCACCCTATGATCATGAAACTTTCCAGAAATATTTCTAATGAATCAAGGATGACCCTATTGATTTATGGGTCCAAAGGTCAAGGTCACTAAACTATGATGATTGAAAATGGTTTTCCAGACCATATTAGAGCCTGCGTAGCACCTATAATCATGAAACTTGCCAGAAATGCTTTCCATGAATCAAGGATGATCC
>VSWD01000012.1:62856804-62875415 GCA_033119305.1 Pinctada imbricata | reverse complement strand
AAAGTATTGTCGTTGTCATGGCAACCGCCCTACATAAATGACATTTAGACTCCCCTTTATCTCTTTACTAAGTATATGATAACATGAGCATAAAGATTTATTTATACTGAACATGTTTATGTATTGTGTTGAATTGCAGTTAAGGTCACATAGGGGGTATTTGGATGGGGGGTCATGGGTCTTTCGACAATGTGTTGCGACATAAGTGTAATGCTTAACGCACAAATCTTGGTACCGTAAAGTGCGAAAAGTCTTAGACTTGCGTAAAATTGAAAAAAAGTTTATTCGACAAAAACAACCCAAGTCCTTAATAAAGTCTCAATATACCATGCGCTTTGAAAATACGTCACTAATGTTACCAGGGTTAACATAGGGGTTACATTAAATTGTGTGTTTCTGAATTTGAATAGTGTTAATGTTGTTAATTTCTATTTCAATGTATAGAGGAGGCCATTCTGCAGTGAAAAATGTCAATTAGTTGGATTCGAAACTGTACGCTATGAAATCAGGGTTAGCTCTGTGTCAAATGGGGAATCCCCTTATAAGCCTATAATGATGAGTTGAAAGTAGCATGCTGTCCATGTATGGTGGTTTTTCTAGAAAATGAATCTAGGGACCTATTGCAAATGAGACCTTTTTGAAAAGTGTAAGATTTTGTCTTAAAGATGAAACTTGTCTTTTTGCTGGAAGAATTCATATAACGAAATCTGATGTAGCTGAAAATTGGTAGGTTTTCATCATTTTTGGTGATTTTTCATGGGTAGATCGGCACTTGTTATATACAATCCCAACACTACAGGAAGCATGAAGCTGATATGTTAATGTATATTTAAATACTGTTACATACTAACTTTCAATTAAATCAAAAATTATTTGTGACAATTGGTTGCCATGGCAACAGAATTTAAAAATTCAAAATCTGCCTCTCACAGATGAGTTTTCATCTATTTGTTGGTATATTGAGACCTAAGCTCAATCTTAGTGTTTGATATTGTCAAAAAGGCTGGTTACCATGACAACATAATTAGCTAATTTTAATGTATTGATTTCAAAATGCTGTTTGTATTTTCCAATTTTCCTTCTCTCTTGATGGGTATATATTAAGAAAATGGAATTTATTTTATAAAATGAGTAAATTCAAGATAAATTCACTTGTTGCTATGCACATAAGTTACCTTGGCAACGGTAACTATGGTCTATAATATTACTTATTTTGCAACTTCAGAGTTATTTTTTAAATTTCTGCATCATGAGGAACAGATGAGAAATGTTGGAATATATCCAACACCAAGAGCTATTTCAAAAACCGTGAAAAAGCTATGGGGAACATATGTTACCATGGCAACCTTTTTTTATTATTTTCATAAAACAGTCATTATTAATCCCAGAAAGTTCAGATTTATTATGATTAAAGATCGAGTGAGCCTCTTTCAATATACATGAAAAAACTTTCAAATAATTAATGGTCGCAGTGGTAATTCGGCCATAGAATAAAAATATATGCATTTTTTGCTGTTTTTCGAAACCTTTTCACCAAAAACTGAAACAGGCTTACACAACTGTTTTTACATATATTATAAAGGAAAGTCTAAACTTTATTTTAGATTTAAAAATTTTCACATTACTTAACTTTGGATGCCCGTGTCCAAAGACTCAAATTGGGCTTAAGTACAATTTTACATAATCGTTCTCATAGCAACGGGCTATTTCTGCATAATTAAAAGAAAACTTCTTTCATGTTTTGAAAGATCTTCTTGAATACATTCATTAATTATCATAACTTTGAATTAAAATCCAATGATCTAGGAAAAAAGGTATCTAAATATTGTCTAAAATTGCTTTCATTTTTGCGATTTGAGTTCCTGTTGCCATAGCAACGTACACAAACTTTGTTCCATGGTTATTTCTTATGTAATATTTGCATAAACAACTGAAAAATGTAAGTTATTTATCATTGAATTTTGAAAAATGCCAAAAACACTACTTTGATAGGGTACCTGTGTTGTTGCCATGGAAACATATATATACTAGTCAAAATTTCTAACTTACAATTTTATCAGTTACTTGAATATCACGATTGATAGAAATAAATTATTTAATATCTACATTTATCAAAACAGCGAATTTTTTCAAGTGTAAATGAAAAAGTGATCATCCTGTGATGTGTATCTTCAAATTTAACAGCATTTAGCAAAGAATCATCCGCTTCCGGTTTGAAAGAAAACTGTGTCTCTTTACTGAAAAAGGCTACAATATAAAAGTTCTTACGGTTATCGTGCGATTCGTTTTTGAATTTTGAAATATCGGTGGTTGATAATGTTGTTTCATAGTGATATTCTTACAAATTTCCTGATGTGTTACGAGTCGAAAGCACTTCCGGTATTATTAATATACCGCGTAAGGGTTTTTCTATTGAAACATTTCCTGCGAATGCGGTTAAATATTTTCTCCTGCGTTATTCCACTATTCATGAAAAGTAAGCATAATAAAAGATATTGGGTCAGTTGAAGCTCATTTTACGCACCGCTCACAATAGTTGAGCGCACGTAGCCATTTCACGGCATATTCGTTTAGTTTTATTTGCTTATAATCGCTTTTTTAACAAATGCGTTCCATTTAATTTATGTTTTTCTGAACAAACATGGTACGAACAATTCTTTAAGTTGTGTTTGATGATAAATTACCGATAAAATAAGCAAAATTCGTGAAAAGTGTTCAAAATTAAAATTTCGTCACGATCTGTTTCCGTTGACACAAAGTTTGTTTTTCTTTATCTTAAAGTATAGAGTGAAATATGGTATCTCAAATCCAATGATCAATAAAATAATTTGAATTCAACAATAACGAAAACCCATACCCGTAGAATGGTAAGTTAGAAATTTTGACAAGTATATAAGACCATAAACCCAACATTATTTTTACTTAACATGAAAAAGCAATGATAGGTTACTGATAATTCATTAGTGTTTGTTTTTTATATTATGCTGTATAAATGATGTATGCGAATTCAAAAACGCCCAATCTTATATATAAATTTCATCAAAATCTGAGACATGCCGTGTCATGCGTCCTTCATAAAAGTGCAAATGCTTACAGAGAATAGCTATTAAGAGCTTATCAATTGTTCGACCTTTTTTTCAAAAAAATAGGGCAACCTCTGGAGTCAAAGTCACAAAGTCGAACAATTTGATTGACTTGTTTCTCACTATAAAAATTAAACACACAATGAATCCAAAAGCAATCCGTTTAGATGGATTTTATAAAAAGGGTACGGTTTCGGTGTTGTGATTTTAGAACAAGACATTCGAAAGGAGGGGATATCCAACAAAACTAGGTAGGAGCACCAACAGCAACACACCAAACACCCAAAGTGAAAACACAGAGAAGACACACACAGCAATCTTGAGACAAGGAACAGCAAACGAGACATCAAACATCGAACATAAAAGACAACACATAAACCAACGTGGTGGAAACAGCACAATAATTTAGTGAAATCTATATCAAATGACATGACACTAAGATGGTTTCACTTTAGAATTATCCACCGAATAAATGGAACTAATAATCTACTTTATAGAATTAGAATATTTGATTCTAATGCTTGCACTTTTTGTAATAACCATCCAGAAACAGTCAGTTATCTATTTTTTATATGTCAAATTACAGCAGATTTGATGGAAGAAGTTTTCAATTGGATAAATACTGTTTGTGCAGACTTTGATTATACTTGTGACATTGCAGATGTGATTTTTGGAAAACTTCGCAAAATATATAGAAAATTTACTTTAATAATTTGTCTTGTTAAAAATATATGTATCAGCAAAAATGAATTCTAACCTACCACATATTACAGGAGTAAAACAGTATATAAAACGTTTGATTGAAATGGATTATTACATACTTAAGAAAAATATCAAAATTGAAAAATTTCATGAGAAATGAGGAAATTTTGCAACAATGCAAATACAATTTAATTAACCATTTTCTTAACGATTATTTTCACAAATATGCCATTTTTTATGTTTTTTATTCTCATAAAATTATCTATACTTACATTATATGCTTTTTCTCATAAAATTATCTATACTTATATCTATGTGTGTGAAAAGAAGGGAGGAGATCTCCAACAAGACCCCGTTGCAGCATCAACAGTAAAACACCAAAACACCCGATGCAAAAACACAAAAGACGAGTACAGCACGAGACGGAAAAGAGACACACGACATGTAAACATCAAACACAAAAGACTACACATAAACCGACGAGACCACTGGGTAACCGATGCCGACTTTGGACGGCCATCTGTCACGCAAGTAGCAAATGGTGTGGTTATCCTGGATTACGTGCGCACAACCCTCTCACTTCTCCAATTACCAAGATGTCTCGAACAACGAACAATTGTGGTGTAAAACAACCTCCTCACTGTAAGATGACATCACACAAACAAGACCGCAAAACGCAGAGGCCCCAGAGACACATATGAATATGAAAATGGATATAAAAAGAGGGCATGCGTAATACAGTCCGTGCTCTGCCGGCTGTAGCGAGCTCATGTATGTAATCACCCGAGGAGTCCGACTGACATTCAGAGAGGACAGGTGGTCGGGGCCCCGTCTTCTCTAAAGAGGTTTGGACAGGGCCCGTCATGGAGTCCCGTCGTCACAGTCAGTCAGAGTGCAAGTCTCAAGGATGCGCTTGTACAAGACTGTAGATTGGTCAAGTACCAAGCCTAGTGTCCGTCTGGTGACATTAGGATCATATCCACGGTATAAAAGGCGTTTGATGATTCTGACGCATTTTCGATGGCTATGCTGCCTACCTTTGATCCTTTTTATTTTGTTTATCATATCACCATAATAGATAGGTTGTGTAATACCCATAGTAATGTACTCTGTTGCATGTATAGATCCGAATTTTAAAAGAAGTTGACTGTAATTTTTGTAAAATTTCCAGAAAGTCTTAACTAGTTTATGAAAGCGGAAACCTTGACCTAAAAGTTTTTTGGTAATTTGTAAATTTCTACTGTGAAAATCCAAAATATCAGTACATGCTCTAGCGTACCGGATGAGCTGTGATATGTAAATGCCGTATGACGGTAATCTTGGAAAATCACCGTCAAGCCAAGGGAAATTTACTATGTTGAATCCAAAATCATCCCTTTTGTCATATACACTTGTATGAATCTTTCCGTTTACAATTTTGATATTTAGGTCCAAAAAGGGTGTTTCTGTATTTGAAAGGTTTGCCTTGTTAAGGGTTAATTCTTGTGGATAAATTTCATTCTTATATAATTCAAAAGCAGGATTGTCAATGGTTAGAATATCATCCAGATACCTAGAAGTATTATTGAAACATTTCAGCTCATCAAATTTTCTTTGCTTTTGAAGATTTTGGATAAATTCTTTTTCATAAGTGTATAAAAATAAATCTGCAACAAGAGGCGCACAGCTAGTACCCATAGGAATTCCTACAACCTGCTTGTATAGATCCTCACCAAATCTAACATAAATATTGTCCAAGAGGAAGGACAAGGCATTACACAGGTCACTACATGTCCATGATTTGTATGATTTGTAGTCTGTCGAGGAGAAGAAACCCTTCGATTCAGATGTACTAATGTAAGTTTTTCGCTCTCGATCAAAACACCAGGAGTGTGAAAGGTATGAATGTGCTGTAATGTTTATATATGTTGCTATATATGTCAGAAAATGCAATGAAAAATAAAGTAACAAAACAAAACAAAAACACATAAACCAACGAGACCAATGGGCAATCGGTGCCGACTTAGGACTGCCATCAGCCATGTTAGTAACAGATGGTGTGGTTATCCTGGATTACGTGCGCACAACCCTCCCAATTTTCCGGTTTCCCAAAGATTTCGAAGAACGCACAATTGTTGTGTAAAATAACCTCCTCAATGTAAGATGACCATACAAACAAGACAGCACAACGCAGGGGCCCAAGGAACACAGATGAATATGTAAATATATATAACAATTGGACAGGAGCGTACGAAATGCAGTCCGTGCTCTGCCAGCTGTAGCGAACTATAACAACGTTCAACATTAAAAGTGAGGGATATTTCATTTTTCCGCCTTCTAGTACGAATCTAAGAAGTCCAGGGTGGAAATGTAGAAACAAGGATAAAGTTGAAGATTCAACAAATTATCTGTTTGATCGCAATATAAAAACCCATCACTTCCATTTTTGATACCTACAGTAACATGCAAAATCTAAAACCGAATTAGAAGTCAACTTTTAAAAGTTGCATGGACATTTATCATGGAAAGGGTTAATCCGGAATTCCTTCACAATCAAAAATTCAAACGAGACTCATTTCAGCTGTACAGCTGTACTTTAACAAGGTAAAATATATTTGCCCTGTCAGACATAGTCACTATTACTGTAGTTCTCTAGTTGTGCCAATTCGTGCCGAACTATTCCTGCATTTGTATCGTCACTTTACATTACTGTCAGATCTGTGGTCAGCATCCATTACCTATCCACATGGCAAAAGTGCCATGTGTCATCTACGTGGCAAAAGTTTCATGTGTAATCTACTAGGCAAAAGTGTCAAGGCGGGTTTTACGGCTAACTAAATTGATAATCAATATAAAAACATGACAAGTAGGAGATCCCAAACATGATGACGCAGCAGTGAATACAGTATAATAACCACACATATTTATAAGCCTAGAAAAGGGAAGAACGAGAACAAGTTTTCCAAATCCCCGAAACACGAAAAGCAACGGAATATCTACAGAGCCCCACTGTAAAATTGGACCCTATTATATGTGACGCCACCACGAAGATTTCATGCGGCGCTGCACTTTATGTATGGTTCAAATCACAGGCGCCAGATTCCTACACAAGAAATTAAAACCATATTTTAAACTCCCGTTTCTCTTTTCTTTACTCTCTCCTTAAGGCACGACAGCATCCATGTTGAAACACCACCACCACCTCTTTGCCCCCTCAATATCGTAACTTTCAACACGATTTCAGCATAAAGCTACATATCATTATTTTCTACAGATATTTTTCTTCACGGTCGTAACCTATTTATCATTGATTTTACTTGCATTTAGCCGCAATTAATCCAAATACATGAAATGGAGTCGAAACCTACACTTTACGTTATTCTTAGCATGCGCAGTCTGTTAGTTCGAGTTGTCATCCTTGCCGCTAACGGTAAAGTGTAGGTTTCGACTCGATTTAAAACATGGGAACTGTGATGCCTTGTAAAAGGATAAAGAGAAGAGAAAGAACGTGTTAGATGGGTTATAATTTTCTCTTTAGGAATCTGGTGCCTGTGGTTCAAATGATTACAAATTTACAAATAAATGGTCACCCATTTTAACGAATTGGAAACTTCAGTCCAAAAGTTCTTTCAATGAGGTACCACCGTGCATCTTACATTAATGCCGTTGTTGAACAAGATGCTTGATGCATTATATGTGGTATCCAATCTCACTTATTGATCTTTTTCCTAAATATACAAAGATGTTATTTTAATCATTTATGACTATCGTGATTATGCTTTGACATGTTAAAGTCAAAATGTCACATCTATGTTTTCATTTATTGAAGTAATCTTTCAAGAAAGAAATGGCATTAAATAAATGTTTCTTATTTAAATACCCTAGCGAAAAGAAGCGTGAAATTTAAACAAGATTTCTTGTCGTAACCGGATTAAATCAAGCATTGATTTTGATCCATTCAATCGAAGCGAACAATCTTGAGTGTTAAAAACTTGGCATGGATGTCGATAGTTCAATAACTCCGATCGATTTTATTGTTATTAAGGTAGAGGAAGAAGACGGGTAATATGTAAACAATCGTTGCGAGGTTGTTGTACAGTGTGTCAAAGGAATAAATATTATTTCATATAAATTCTGCTGAAATGAAGATCTCGATGTGACGGAACTAAACAAAACATGCCCGTATCCCCCAAGGTAAGCCGTATTTTTCACGATTAATATGTTGGTTTTCTTTTCTGCAAGGACAGACTGGATTCCTTTTGTTGCTATATATATTGGATGCACACGTACGTCGGTGAAAATTGATTCATAGATGGATGAAAAGAAAATAGAAAAACGCACGCAATTTCATGCATGGTTGGGAAAGAAACTTTCAGATTTTAAAAGTATTGGACTGAAGAAACTTGAAAAATAACGTAAAGGTACACCCAGACGTAGATGTCTTTGTCTCATTAAGTCATGATAATCTTTTAAACTCTCTATTAAAACCCTAGCTTTCTTTTCCTTTTTTAACACATTGTTGTCCTTAAATTGATTGATAAAATCCAAATATTTGCTCGATTTATTTGTCGAATAAAATATTCAATTCTGGACATGTATTTCAGTTACTTTTACTTATACAGTCACTTATCTTAATGATTTTAATTTCTCCCTTTATTCGTAAACTCTATTTGTAATTGTAAAAACTGTATTCATCAAATGTCTTTATCATATAATTTATCTTTTATAATTTAACAGAAAAGAGTACAGTTAAAGATAATTTTCCTGAAAATTGGGGAAATCAACACCATAGGGGAACAATTCCATGCTGATGTGTATATACAGGCGAGATGGAGAGAGCCAAAACTAGACAATTGTCAAGTAAGTCAAAGAAGAGGGTATTAGATAATGTTTGTGGAAAGAACTTACTTCAGATCTATTTGTATTATGTCAGGAGGATGTTCTATGATGAGAACCAAATCCCTTTTTTTCATTTTTCCCAGAAGAGAGGAATGAACTCGCAATAAAAATGTAAAAATAATATTTTCTAATATACATGATATATGGAATAAGCCATTCGTCGTATTATGATGGTATGGATTTTAACATCCCCCATCACGCCCCTTTCTCCTGGTCTATATGAATTCAAAATTCCTTTGCGTGTTTGATATGATGTCGCTACAGCTTACATTTATTTTGAAAAAAAAAATACATCGCGAATATGCACCGGGATATTTATGTAAGCCAGTGTGTTTTTAAACGCTATTGAAATGCAGGAAAACCATAAAAAAGTCAATTGAATTTTCAAGTCATCTATCCTTTGTGTTACAGGTTGTCTCGTGTACATGGAGTATTGTAACAGAGTTCAAGATGGAAAATCAATTGCAATTTAACAATGTTACTAAGTAATAATAAGTTATAAGGTCTCTTTTGTTAATTTAAGCATCTCACAGACCTGAACTTGAGTGAATACTGGAACCCGCTGCTCATCATTCAGAACCTTGTTGACCATACAAAACGTAAGAAATGGCAGGAGCTCAGCTTCAACTCACGGGGCCACGCCTTCATCGTGGAGTGTCGGAGAATCAAAGGACATTTCTCAGAGACGCTGGAACTAGCAGAGTTTCCTTTTGATCATCAGGTTGGCATTGAAAATGTGAATTGCAATTTAGGAGGACTTCAACAAAATATACTAAAATGTACACGGTCACAAAAAAATTAAATTGCAAAATCAAAAGAACAAATTACCGGAGCAGGTGATATCAACTATGAGATAGGGAGATGGTGTAACTTAATTGGTGTCGCCACTTGCAAGTACGACAGTGTAGTAAAAACGGTATTGATATCATTGACAAATTAGTAGATATTGACTTGAGAGGTTTCAATGGCTGAATTTGACAAACGGACCAATTTTGACAAACGGAACGGACCATTTTTTGACAAGCGTACATTTTTTTCTTTTGACAGACGGACCATTTGTGAGACACCTGTTAAAACATAGAGGGTCATAATTAACTACCCGAAACGTACATATTTGATCCATGCTGCAAATTTATCTGTTCTTAAATGATGATATTGAATTTGAAGACATATATCAATTGTACCTCTTGGTGAGTGGACCAGGAGTCCCCCAGGGCACATGTCTTTCACACTCGATGGCCATATTACATTGTTTAGATTGAGGATTACTGAAGAGGGTTAAGCTCCCGAAACGTGCATATCTGGTTCATGCTGCAAATTTATCAGGTCTTCAATGATGCTATTGAATTTGAAGACATTTAACATTGCCCTTCATTTTTAGCAATAAGCACAACGACGACTTTACTGTTATTTTCTTACCTGTAAAAATTGAGGTATATTTTAGTACATAAGAAACATGTTCGAAGAAAGATACAAGTTTTTCTTAAAGTAATATTAATGTAACAAAATTAGACTTTGATACTTTATTTACAGAGTTTGAACGTTGTGGTGACATCAGAGCTCTCACAAGAGAAGTTACAGATAGTTGAAGATGATGAAGACATTAGTAGTATTAACGTGTCTTGTTTCGTGGACGAGCAAGAGTGGTCTCTCTTTGATCTGGTTGAGTGCATTTCAACTGTCACAACAAAACAGTTCTCACCTAAGCGGAACATTCGGTTTCCATGCCTACAATTAGGTTGCTATGCAGCGCGACGATCCGGTTTCTTCGTGTGGAATGTTATATTAATAATGGTGAGAAGTTCTTGCATTTATCACTATATGTTTCCATAATATTAAAAGAGTGTTCGATTAGACATGCATATCAATTTTTGAGATTAATTCAGATCAGAATCAAGTAGGGATTTGATTGTTCTTCTCGAACTGTGTAAATTTTCATGATAAACAGGCTAGTACTGAACAAAAGAGACAAAAAACGTACCCCGGTCCCATCAAATATTGACGTATCCAATGTTGCTGTCTCCAGGTATCATTAAAACGATCATTAATCACGTTGTATTGATATTCAATTTCAGGCATTTATAAGTACTAGTTGTTTTACCACATTTGCCGTCAAGCCATCACTACCTCAGAACCGCCTCCAGCTGTCAATCACCCTGATGCTAACCACAAAAGTTTTCAAACTGATTGTCATAAACAACCTGCCAAAAATATCTTACAACACGCGATTGGTAAGTTAAAAAACAAGTGGGCAAAGCTTATGTTGTGCACAATTTTTAAATTTTACATGTCAATCTTCCTTGCAGTCTAGAATGAAACTACATATAACAGTTTGATTATATGTAAAGGAATGATAAGATTCTGAAACAAAATAGATATGCGTATAAATAAAGTTGATTTACTGAGTTTTTCCATAATGTCTAATTATGTGACATCATCTAACTGCACTTTTTGTAATAACCATCCAGAAACAGTCAGTTATCTATTTTTTATATGTCAAATTACAGCAGATTTGATGGAAGAAGTTTTCAATTGGATAAATACTGTTTGTGCAGACTTTGATTATACTTGTGACATTGCAGATGTGATTTTTGGAAAACTTCGCAAAATATATAGAAAATTTACTTTAATAATTTGTCTTGTTAAAAATATATGTATCAGCAAAAATGAATTCTAACCTACCACATATTACAGGAGTAAAACAGTATATAAAACGTTTGATTGAAATGGATTATTACATACTTAAGAAAAATATCAAAATTGAAAAATTTCATGAGAAATGGGGAAATTTTGCAACAATGCAAATACAATTTAATTAACCATTTTCTTAACGATTATTTTCACAAATATGCCATTTTTTATGTTTTTTATTCTCATAAAATTATCTATACTTACATTATATGCTTTTTCTCATAAAATTATCTATACTTATATCTATGTGTGTGAAAAGAAGGGAGGAGATCTCCAACAAGACCCCGTTGCAGCATCAACAGTAAAACACCAAAACACCCGATGCAAAAACACAAAAGACGAGTACAGCACGAGACGGAAAAGAGACACACGACATGTAAACATCAAACACAAAAGACTACACATAAACCGACGAGACCACTGGGTAACCGATGCCGACTTTGGACGGCCATCTGTCACGCAAGTAGCAAATGGTGTGGTTATCCTGGATTACGTGCGCACAACCCTCTCACTTCTCCAATTACCAAGATGTCTCGAACAACGAACAATTGTGGTGTAAAACAACCTCCTCACTGTAAGATGACATCACACAAACAAGACCGCAAAACGCAGAGGCCCCAGAGACACATATGAATATGAAAATGGATATAAAAAGAGGGCATGCGTAATACAGTCCGTGCTCTGCCGGCTGTAGCGAGCTCATGTATGTAATCACCCGAGGAGTCCGACTGACATTCAGAGAGGACAGGTGGTCGGGGCCCCGTCTTCTCTAAAGAGGTTTGGACAGGGCCCGTCATGGAGTCCCGTCGTCACAGTCAGTCAGAGTGCAAGTCTCAAGGATGCGCTTGTACAAGACTGTAGATTGGTCAAGTACCAAGCCTAGTGTCCGTCTGGTGACATTAGGATCATATCCACGGTATAAAAGGCGTTTGATGATTCTGACGCATTTTCGATGGCTATGCTGCCTACCTTTGATCCTTTTTATTTTGTTTATCATATCACCATAATAGATAGGTTGTGTAATACCCATAGTAATGTACTCTGTTGCATGTATAGATCCGAATTTTAAAAGAAGTTGACTGTAATTTTTGTAAAATTTCCAGAAAGTCTTAACTAGTTTATGAAAGCGGAAACCTTGACCTAAAAGTTTTTTGGTAATTTGTAAATTTCTACTGTGAAAATCCAAAATATCAGTACATGCTCTAGCGTACCGGATGAGCTGTGATATGTAAATGCCGTATGACGGTAATCTTGGAAAATCACCGTCAAGCCAAGGGAAATTTACTATGTTGAATCCAAAATCATCCCTTTTGTCATATACACTTGTATGAATCTTTCCGTTTACAATTTTGATATTTAGGTCCAAAAAGGGTGTTTCTGTATTTGAAAGGTTTGCCTTGTTAAGGGTTAATTCTTGTGGATAAATTTCATTCTTATATAATTCAAAAGCAGGATTGTCAATGGTTAGAATATCATCCAGATACCTAGAAGTATTATTGAAACATTTCAGCTCATCAAATTTTCTTTGCTTTTGAAGATTTTGGATAAATTCTTTTTCATAAGTGTATAAAAATAAATCTGCAACAAGAGGCGCACAGCTAGTACCCATAGGAATTCCTACAACCTGCTTGTATAGATCCTCACCAAATCTAACATAAATATTGTCCAAGAGGAAGGACAAGGCATTACACAGGTCACTACATGTCCATGATTTGTATGATTTGTAGTCTGTCGAGGAGAAGAAACCCTTCGATTCAGATGTACTAATGTAAGTTTTTCGCTCTCGATCAAAACACCAGGAGTGTGAAAGGTATGAATGTGCTGTAATGTTTATATATGTTGCTATATATGTCAGAAAATGCAATGAAAAATAAAGTAACAAAACAAAACAAAAACACATAAACCAACGAGACCAATGGGCAATCGGTGCCGACTTAGGACTGCCATCAGCCATGTTAGTAACAGATGGTGTGGTTATCCTGGATTACGTGCGCACAACCCTCCCAATTTTCCGGTTTCCCAAAGATTTCGAAGAACGCACAATTGTTGTGTAAAATAACCTCCTCAATGTAAGATGACCATACAAACAAGACAGCACAACGCAGGGGCCCAAGGAACACAGATGAATATGTAAATATATATAACAATTGGACAGGAGCGTACGAAATGCAGTCCGTGCTCTGCCAGCTGTAGCGAACTATAACAACGTTCAACATTAAAAGTGAGGGATATTTCATTTTTCCGCCTTCTAGTACGAATCTAAGAAGTCCAGGGTGGAAATGTAGAAACAAGGATAAAGTTGAAGATTCAACAAATTATCTGTTTGATCGCAATATAAAAACCCATCACTTCCATTTTTGATACCTACAGTAACATGCAAAATCTAAAACCGAATTAGAAGTCAACTTTTAAAAGTTGCATGGACATTTATCATGGAAAGGGTTAATCCGGAATTCCTTCACAATCAAAAATTCAAACGAGACTCATTTCAGCTGTACAGCTGTACTTTAACAAGGTAAAATATATTTGCCCTGTCAGACATAGTCACTATTACTGTAGTTCTCTAGTTGTGCCAATTCGTGCCGAACTATTCCTGCATTTGTATCGTCACTTTACATTACTGTCAGATCTGTGGTCAGCATCCATTACCTATCCACATGGCAAAAGTGCCATGTGTCATCTACGTGGCAAAAGTTTCATGTGTAATCTACTAGGCAAAAGTGTCAAGGCGGGTTTTACGGCTAACTAAATTGATAATCAATATAAAAACATGACAAGTAGGAGATCCCAAACATGATGACGCAGCAGTGAATACAGTATAATAACCACACATATTTATAAGCCTAGAAAAGGGAAGAACGAGAACAAGTTTTCCAAATCCCCGAAACACGAAAAGCAACGGAATATCTACAGAGCCCCACTGTAAAATTGGACCCTATTATATGTGACGCCACCACGAAGATTTCATGCGGCGCTGCACTTTATGTATGGTTCAAATCACAGGCGCCAGATTCCTACACAAGAAAATTAAAACCATATTTTAAACTCCCGTTTCTCTTTTCTTTACTCTCTCCTTAAGGCACGACAGCATCCATGTTGAAACACCACCACCACCTCTTTGCCCCCTCAATATCGTAACTTTCAACACGATTTCAGCATAAAGCTACATATCATTATTTTCTACAGATATTTTTCTTCACGGTCGTAACCTATTTATCATTGATTTTACTTGCATTTAGCCGCAATTAATCCAAATACATGAAATGGAGTCGAAACCTACACTTTACGTTATTCTTAGCATGCGCAGTCTGTTAGTTCGAGTTGTCATCCTTGCCGCTAACGGTAAAGTGTAGGTTTCGACTCGATTTAAAACATGGGAACTGTGATGCCTTGTAAAAGGATAAAGAGAAGAGAAAGAACGTGTTAGATGGGTTATAATTTTCTCTTTAGGAATCTGGTGCCTGTGGTTCAAATGATTACAAATTTACAAATAAATGGTCACCCATTTTAACGAATTGGAAACTTCAGTCCAAAAGTTCTTTCAATGAGGTACCACCGTGCATCTTACATTAATGCCGTTGTTGAACAAGATGCTTGATGCATTATATGTGGTATCCAATCTCACTTATTGATCTTTTTCCTAAATATACAAAGATGTTATTTTAATCATTTATGACTATCGTGATTATGCTTTGACATGTTAAAGTCAAAATGTCACATCTATGTTTTCATTTATTGAAGTAATCTTTCAAGAAAGAAATGGCATTAAATAAATGTTTCTTATTTAAATACCCTAGCGAAAAGAAGCGTGAAATTTAAACAAGATTTCTTGTCGTAACCGGATTAAATCAAGCATTGATTTTGATCCATTCAATCGAAGCGAACAATCTTGAGTGTTAAAAACTTGGCATGGATGTCGATAGTTCAATAACTCCGATCGATTTTATTGTTATTAAGGTAGAGGAAGAAGACGGGTAATATGTAAACAATCGTTGCGAGGTTGTTGTACAGTGTGTCAAAGGAATAAATATTATTTCATATAAATTCTGCTGAAATGAAGATCTCGATGTGACGGAACTAAACAAAACATGCCCGTATCCCCCAAGGTAAGCCGTATTTTTCACGATTAATATGTTGGTTTTCTTTTCTGCAAGGACAGACTGGATTCCTTTTGTTGCTATATATATTGGATGCACACGTACGTCGGTGAAAATTGATTCATAGATGGATGAAAAGAAAATAGAAAAACGCACGCAATTTCATGCATGGTTGGGAAAGAAACTTTCAGATTTTAAAAGTATTGGACTGAAGAAACTTGAAAAATAACGTAAAGGTACACCCAGACGTAGATGTCTTTGTCTCATTAAGTCATGATAATCTTTTAAACTCTCTATTAAAACCCTAGCTTTCTTTTCCTTTTTTTAACACATTGTTGTCCTTAAATTGATTGATAAAATCCAAATATTTGCTCGATTTATTTGTCGAATAAAATATTCAATTCTGGACATGTATTTCAGTTACTTTTACTTATACAGTCACTTATCTTAATGATTTTAATTTCTCCCTTTATTCGTAAACTCTATTTGTAATTGTAAAAACTGTATTCATCAAATGTCTTTATCATATAATTTATCTTTTATAATTTAACAGAAAAGAGTACAGTTAAAGATAATTTTCCTGAAAATTGGGGAAATCAACACCATAGGGGAACAATTCCATGCTGATGTGTATATACAGGCGAGATGGAGAGAGCCAAAACTAGACAATTGTCAAGTAAGTCAAAGAAGAGGGTATTAGATAATGTTTGTGGAAAGAACTTACTTCAGATCTATTTGTATTATGTCAGGAGGATGTTCTATGATGAGAACCAAATCCCTTTTTTTCATTTTTCCCAGAAGAGAGGAATGAACTCGCAATAAAAATGTAAAAATAATATTTTCTAATATACATGATATATGGAATAAGCCATTCGTCGTATTATGATGGTATGGATTTTAACATCCCCCATCACGCCCCTTTCTCCTGGTCTATATGAATTCAAAATTCCTTTGCGTGTTTGATATGATGTCGCTACAGCTTACATTTATTTTGAAAAAAAAAATACATCGCGAATATGCACCGGGATATTTATGTAAGCCAGTGTGTTTTTAAACGCTATTGAAATGCAGGAAAACCATAAAAAAGTCAATTGAATTTTCAAGTCATCTATCCTTTGTGTTACAGGTTGTCTCGTGTACATGGAGTATTGTAACAGAGTTCAAGATGGAAAATCAATTGCAATTTAACAATGTTACTAAGTAATAATAAGTTATAAGGTCTCTTTTGTTAATTTAAGCATCTCACAGACCTGAACTTGAGTGAATACTGGAACCCGCTGCTCATCATTCAGAACCTTGTTGACCATACAAAACGTAAGAAATGGCAGGAGCTCAGCTTCAACTCACGGGGCCACGCCTTCATCGTGGAGTGTCGGAGAATCAAAGGACATTTCTCAGAGACGCTGGAACTAGCAGAGTTTCCTTTTGATCATCAGGTTGGCATTGAAAATGTGAATTGCAATTTAGGAGGACTTCAACAAAATATACTAAAATGTACACGGTCACAAAAAAATTAAATTGCAAAATCAAAAGAACAAATTACCGGAGCAGGTGATATCAACTATGAGATAGGGAGATGGTGTAACTTAATTGGTGTCGCCACTTGCAAGTACGACAGTGTAGTAAAAACGGTATTGATATCATTGACAAATTAGTAGATATTGACTTGAGAGGTTTCAATGGCTGAATTTGACAAACGGACCAATTTTGACAAACGGAACGGACCATTTTTTGACAAGCGTACATTTTTTTCTTTTGACAGACGGACCATTTGTGAGACACCTGTTAAAACATAGAGGGTCATAATTAACTACCCGAAACGTACATATTTGATCCATGCTGCAAATTTATCTGTTCTTAAATGATGATATTGAATTTGAAGACATATATCAATTGTACCTCTTGGTGAGTGGACCAGGAGTCCCCCAGGGCACATGTCTTTCACACTCGATGGCCATATTACATTGTTTAGATTGAGGATTACTGAAGAGGGTTAAGCTCCCGAAACGTGCATATCTGGTTCATGCTGCAAATTTATCAGGTCTTCAATGATGCTATTGAATTTGAAGACATTTAACATTGCCCTTCATTTTTAGCAATAAGCACAACGACGACTTTACTGTTATTTTCTTACCTGTAAAAATTGAGGTATATTTTAGTACATAAGAAACATGTTCGAAGAAAGATACAAGTTTTTCTTAAAGTAATATTAATGTAACAAAATTAGACTTTGATACTTTATTTACAGAGTTTGAACGTTGTGGTGACATCAGAGCTCTCACAAGAGAAGTTACAGATAGTTGAAGATGATGAAGACATTAGTAGTATTAACGTGTCTTGTTTCGTGGACGAGCAAGAGTGGTCTCTCTTTGATCTGGTTGAGTGCATTTCAACTGTCACAACAAAACAGTTCTCACCTAAGCGGAACATTCGGTTTCCATGCCTACAATTAGGTTGCTATGCAGCGCGACGATCCGGTTTCTTCGTGTGGAATGTTATATTAATAATGGTGAGAAGTTCTTGCATTTATCACTATATGTTTCCATAATATTAAAAGAGTGTTCGATTAGACATGCATATCAATTTTTGAGATTAATTCAGATCAGAATCAAGTAGGGATTTGATTGTTCTTCTCGAACTGTGTAAATTTTCATGATAAACAGGCTAGTACTGAACAAAAGAGACAAAAAACGTACCCCGGTCCCATCAAATATTGACGTATCCAATGTTGCTGTCTCCAGGTATCATTAAAACGATCATTAATCACGTTGTATTGATATTCAATTTCAGGCATTTATAAGTACTAGTTGTTTTACCACATTTGCCGTCAAGCCATCACTACCTCAGAACCGCCTCCAGCTGTCAATCACCCTGATGCTAACCACAAAAGTTTTCAAACTGATTGTCATAAACAACCTGCCAAAAATATCTTACAACACGCGATTGGTAAGTTAAAAAACAAGTGGGCAAAGCTTATGTTGTGCACAATTTTTAAATTTTACATGTCAATCTTCCTTGCAGTCTAGAATGAAACTACATATAACAGTTTGATTATATGTAAAGGAATGATAAGATTCTGAAACAAAATAGATATGCGTATAAATAAAGTTGATTTACTGAGTTTTTCCATAATGTCTAATTATGTGACATCATCTAACTG
>VSWD01000012.1:62776698-62856304 GCA_033119305.1 Pinctada imbricata | reverse complement strand
TCCTCTTCAGGTTCCACTAATACAACCGGATCGCTCACGTTCGGGAACCTCCTGAACTCACGCACCTGCTCCTGGGAACACCTCGACAACAGGGCCAGGATACACCTCCAATGGATCAGGACTGCGGGCGAATTGATTGGATGTGCAGTGAACATACATCTGGTTGACTCACCCAGGAAATGGCAGGCTTGGTCATAAACGTCCTGGTGTTCATCCCCAATCCAGGTTCCGTATGAAATTCTGCCTGGCCTGTTCATCCAAACGACACTATCCGTGAGAGTCGCTCTAGGTCCTAAGACAGTCCTAATCAACCATTGTAGGGCGTCCACCTGGATGGCGATGTTCTCCCTTGTTGCCACGGCATACCGGAAAGCTTCTGGTAAATGTCTGTCTATCACATGTCTCCTCAGTCGCCTGTCATGTGAATTACAAGAAGGGATGGGGCAGAACTCGTCATATCTACTGAAGTGGCTCTGGTGGCTTTCCCTCCGTGCACCATGAGAAGGTGGCTGTCCTCTCAATGTGACTGTTACTGCAGACATGGAAGACCTTTTTACATTCCTCTGTCCCTCGGAGCTCGTCTTCCGCTTCTCAGCAGCCTGCGGTCGGCTGGCCCCCCTGCTGGCAGATGATGATGCCGTACGGCTCACCGGCTTCGATTTGGACCGCGCGTCAGCTCTGGATTTGTCAGATGAAGATTTGGATCTTACATCGGATTTCGATCTGACGTCCTGTTTGGGCGGTGCCTTTACAGGTGATATCCTGATACCGGTAGATTTGCTCCGTGGACCAGACTTTTCCTCCAACACTGACCCTTCAGTAGGCGGTGTGACAACTATTGATGGAATAACTACGTCCTCTCTCACCGACCGTTCCAAGGTAGGCGGTGTCACCTCCGTTTCTGCAGGCTGCCGTGTTTCCACCAGTACTTCCTCCCGCACTGCTCCTGACGTTTCCATTGGCTCTTCCAGCGGGGAGGGATCTTCTATAGGTAATGGGTCCTCTGAAGATAATGGATCCTCAGCCTTCAACTTACTGGGAACGGCGCTGTCATCAGCAGCAGCGTTCGCTCTATAAACCCGCATTTCGGGGTTTGATTCCAATCTGAAGTCCCTGGATGGTCCAGCCTGGTATTCACCTGCAGTACTCTTCTTACTAGGTTTGGAGACGGGCAATTTCCTACCGTCTAAGGATGGGATATGTTCCTCAATCCAGTCGTTAGGAAAATCAAACGTTGCATCCCTCCTGATGCTCGAGATCCAACGGGCATCACGGAACCTCTTGGCTACCTGGTACTGGCGCTGCACGCATTCTTCCCTCAGATGATGGTCCAATGCGGCAATTCGTCGATAAAACCCAGTAGGCCCCAACAACACATTGGCCTCGCTAGCTCGACGCAAGACCTCCTCCCATCTCTCCTCACCAGTTCTCATCCTCTCAACATCCGCGTAACGGCTACCGGATGTCCCTTTGGCCTTTCCTTTGCCCTTGTCAGAACTCTTGCCCTTGCCTTTTCCTTTGCCCTTGTCCTTCTTCTGGACCACTTTCCAGGCTCTCTTTTCCGGGCTGGAATCTTGACCTGACATGATGCTGTAATAAAAGTTACATATCACAATTAGGACAAAGGTAGACGTCTATGTCTTTCGCCTCTGCTGGACCAATACTTACGCATGATTCATGGTACCATTCTAAACACTCTTCACATTGAATCATGAACTCACCGGTGTCTGGACCCCTACAAAGACAGAACTTACTTGAGTGTCCTGGTTTACTAATCTGTAATGGGGACCCATCCTCAAGATTTTGTCTTTGTCTCTGTAACCACATAGGCAGTTCCTTGTCTGTACATAACTTCATCCTGTCATGGTTAATCACTTCCAGTTTCCTTCTGAGCATCACTTGATAAACATAATCAGTGATCCTTTTCACCACAAGTCCAGGCCCCTTCCATTGAGGTCTTAACTTGGCACACTTACCTTTGGTATAGCTGTATCTAAGATATACACAGCATCACCTACCGAATAAGTATGTTCGTGAACTTTCAAATCGTAGTCACGCTTCATGATAGCTTGACCTGACTTAAGTTTCTCGCGAGCAATCTCAGTGTGCTTCCTGAATATGCGAAACTAAGTCGTTCACATAGCCCTCATGGTCCTCCGTATCTTCTGGATCGGGACCAGGAAATCTCAGATCCACAGGCATGTTGATCTCTCTACCCAACATCAGCATATTTGGGGTGAATCCTGTACTCCGGTTAATAGAAGATCTCAACGCGGATGAAAGTTGTGGTAAATATTCATCCCAACTCTTTGGAGACCTGCTACAAAAGCATCGTACAGCATTCATTAGAGTGCGGTTGTATCGCTCTACTTGGCTATTGCTGATGGTCTTAACGCTGTTGTTCTTGCTTTGTGGATAGGTAGCTTCTCACAAAGTTCCTTGAACAATGAACTTTCAAAATTTGACCCTCTATCTATAAATATTTGATAAGGTATACCAAATCTGAAGAAAAAGTAATCCACTGCGGCTTGGGCTGTAACTTCAGCTGTTTGGTTTGGCAATGGTATACACTCCACCCCATTTGGTAAACTGGTCCACCATCATCAAGACACACGTGTTGTTATTCGTGGTAACAGGTAAGGGACCTAGAAAACCGAGATGCACACGCTCCATAGGTGATCCTGCATGATATGATGTAAACTTACATCTCGCCTTTCGGTTAGCTTTCTTGTTCCTGTTACATTTTGAACATTCGCTGACAAACCTCTTAGTATCCTTATTCATAGAATACCAGTAAAATCTCTGCTTACATCTACCTAATGTTCTGTCTTGACCTTGATGACCCGACGAGGGCAAATTATGACAAAGCCCAATGATTTCTTCCTTCAAAGTCGTAGGAATAACAAGCAGTTTAATGGCATAATTCTCAGGATCCTTTTTCACAGGACTCCGTCCTCACACAGGAAGAATAATTCTTTATTAATCCAGTAGTTTTTGGCTGCTGGGTTACTAAGGAATAATTCACTGTCTGAAGGTGTTTCCTTTGTTGATAACCAGTTGAGAATGAATTTTAGATCTCGATCTGCTCGTTGATAGTCCTTGACCTCTTCCCAGGTATATCCCTGCATCCATGACATAGGTTTGGTTGTTTTAACTCGCCTTACCATGGTACTCGTTAGTGGAACGGCCTCGTCCACCATCTCCGTGAAAGGACTCCACTCTTGATGTTTCTTATGGCAGTGATTACAACCTCCACATGGCAATTCAGTTGGTTGTACACAGTGTCTATACTCCTGGCATGTTGACGTGCTGTTATCCGAGAGTCTGGACAGCCAATCAGCATTCTGGTGTTTAACTCCGGGACGGTGACGGATAACCATCCAATATTGGCTGAGTTCCTCTAACCATCTTGGTAACTGACCATTCGGATTCTTGAAGTTCATTAGCCACTGTAAACTGCTTTGGTCGGTCCTAACATCAAATTGGCGACCTAATAGATAGTGTCTGAAATGCCGTGTAAATCTTACCACTGCAAGCAACTCTTTCTTCGTTGTACAGTATTTACGTTGTTCCGGTGTTAAGGAAAAACTGCAAAACGAAATACTCCTCTCTTCTCCATCCTGAATCTGGATAAGTTCGGCTCCGATGGCAATGTCCGAGGCATCCATATCCAAAATGAAGTAACCATCCTTGGTTGGTATGGTTAACACTGGTGCACTACTCAGAGCAGATTTAAATTGCTCAAAGGCGCACTGATGTTCTTCCTCCCAGTGGAACTTATTTTTCCCAGTAAGACCATATAGAGGTGCGGCAATTCCGGCAAAGTCTTTTATGAAATTCCTATGGTAGTTCGCATAACCACAGAACCGCTCTACTTCCTTTGTATTGGTTGGTGGTTTCCATTTTTCCATAGTGTCAATAAAACTCTGACTTACTCTCATGCCGTCACGTCCTACGGTTCTTCCTAAATATTCCACTTCCTGTCGAAACAAATCACACTTTTTGGCCTTAAGTTTGATACCATATTCTCTACATCTGTCGAATACTTCCGCTAAGTTCTCGACGTGATCATCAAAAGACTTACCGAGAACCAAAACATCACCAAGAAAGGCAAAAACTGTCCTCCAATGCAAACCTCGTAAAACAAGATTCATCACTCTCGAAAATGTGCTTGGCGCGTTCGTTAATCCAAAGCTCATCCTCTTAAACTGGCACAAGCCGTATTTAGTGGTGAAGGCTGTTTTACATTTGTCTTCATCTTTGACTTTAATTTGCTAATATCCCCATGTGGCATCTAATTTTGAGTACCAAAGATTACCTGACAAGGAATCCATGCATTCCTCCACCAATGGCAATGGGAATACGTCTTTCTTAGTTACCTTGTTGAGAGCTTGGTAATCGACGCACCATCTCACACTACCGTCACGTTTCCTCACGAGCACCGGCGACGATGCCCACTCTGACATAGATGGCTCTATCACATCTGCTTTGAGCATCTTTTCTAAATGTTTCTCCTCCTCACCATCAAAACACGCAGGTGTACGACGAAAACGTTGTTTAATTGGTCGCGCGTCACCCGTGTCTATCGCGTGTTCTATCGCAGTGAAGTTACCAATATCATACTCATGAGATGAGAAAACATCTGCGTAATTTATGAGTAATTCTCTCAATGTTACCTGTTGCTTTTCATCAAGCTCGGAACATGATCGTTGAAACAAATCTTTTAGATACTCAGGTACTTCTTGTTCTTGTTGTTGACTTACTTTAGATACCGTTATCTTGTTAGATATTTCACTTATTGCCGGTATCTCCTCCACCTCAAAGGCAACACCAACTCTCTGATTTTTAAATAATGTTACCTGATTGTCAGAGTTGTTCACAAATGACATCACTGGCTTCCCTGACCCTTCGAAACAAACACGAGGAGCTAACACTGTATTGATGTCAGGCTCTATAACGTATGTCTCGTTGTTAAGTTGTTTTTCAGTTGTACATGGTATTCTAACAACTGACCTTGCTGGAATGTGTGTTTTTCTCTTTACTCTTACATTTATTCCCTTGACAGCTTGGACAGAGTTATCTCCCTCATCAGTAAATGGTACTTGTTGACCTTGTATATAAAGTTGACCTTCTTTCATATCAAGGGTTACTTGATATTTTGACATGAAATCGAGACCAATAAGCATTGTATCCTCAAGTGGTGCTACGTAAATACTCTCTTTATATACTTTACCATTTATTTCAAGACTTGTTGGTTCCACTAAGTAACCTTTCATTGATAGGTTACGTCCTGCAGTACATAAGGTAAACTCTCTTACTTTCCCGGGTTTTGGGGAAAGCGTGTTGTAAAATTCATCAGATATGATGGTAACTTGACTAGCTGTATCAATAATACCTTCTACTGGCTTACCTTGTACTGTGACCTTGACCTTAAGATTTGAATTTGACTTAATAAGTTGTCTTATGATAAAAGGACTCTCTGTGCATTGTAGGCCGTCTTCTTTCTCTTGGATCAGGTCTAGGCCTTCTTCCCTGATCCCTGCTCGTTTAAATGAGCTTGATCACTCCAGCTTACCCCTTTTGAAGGTTTGTTTGTGTCAAATTTTGTGGGACAATCCTTGGCAAAATGACCATGACCCTGACACTTAAAGCATTTTGTTGTGCTTCCTGGCGATGGTGTCCTACTTCTACCTGATCCTTGAGAGGGGGTTGGTGACCTTGACCTTAAAGTCTCGAGATGACGCATAAGAGACTTGAAATCTCCTCTCAGGTCAGTAACTTGTTTTGACAACTCGTCAATTTTTGCTTGACTAGATTCCATGGCTCTGGACTTACCTGGATCTCTAGTTTTACCACTACTAGTGTCACGCTGAAACTTGGTCTGCATGACACTTACCGGTACTCTGTCTTCGTAGTCACTCGAGTCGGATTCATAATCGTAACTCGGCAGTACACTCAACTCTCGCACCTCTCGTCTGGAGTGATGCGACCCTGCAAAAATACTTTTATGGTTATATTGGTAAGATTTAATCTTATCCACAACCAATTCTACCGAATCAAGATTTAAATTGACTACATGTTGACCTGCTTCCTTGTCTAGGCAACCATGACATATTCGTTTAATTGCCTGCTTAATCATACGTTCCTCTTGTAAATCTGGGAACGCCCTTGCTGCTAATTGCTGCACACGATCAGCCCAATCCTCTATTTTCTCATCCGGTAATTGCCTAGAATTAGACAATTGATCCTGGGCGGTATCTGGTTGAGGAATATTACCAAACTTTTTTTCCAATTTAGTTAAAAGATTTTGAAGTGGGATCTGTGCATTCCTGTCCATCACAGTCGCATAATACTCACTGGCCTTACCTTCGAGTATCCAACACAACTGATTTCTTGCTTCTTCATTGGTCCACGCTTTAAAATTCATGTACCTAAGAAATTTGTGCTTAAAGCCAAACCAATGTTCCTTCCCGTCGTATTTTAGGCTTTTAGGAATTGAATCTGGGTTGTTGCGGGGTTGTACATTCTGACCCGGTTGACGCCTTCTACCTAAATTACCTGGGTTACCTTGTTGTCCTTGGTTGTCACCTCCACCTTGGTTACCTTGTGGTAGATAACCTTGACCCTGATTACCTGGTACCTGGTTTCCTTGTTGCTGACCTTGGTTACCTTGGGGTAGGTAACCTTGACCTTGGTTGCCTGGTGCCTGGTTTCCCATTTGTTGACCTTGGTTACCTTGGGGTAGGTAACCTTGACCTTGGTAACCTTGTTACCCTAAGTTACCTTGGGGTAGGTAACCTTGTACTTGTCCTATGTTACCTTGACCTTGGTAACCCTGCCACTGATTACCCATACCTGGGTAACACTGCCCCATGTTGAACATAAACGGATTTGGCATATTGTTTTGCATAGGTGGACACATACCGTATGGCATTCCACCAAATGGCATCCATGGATTCATATTAAATGGCATGAATTGATTTGGCCACATACCTTGCATGTTGTTAAATTGCTGAGGTTGACGCATTTGTCCTGGAGCCATATTCAACATTTGGCCTTGACCCGTTTGATTCAACTGACCTTGACCAGCTTGGTTCATATTGTTGTTCATTTGACCTTGAATTGGAGTCATGTTTTGATTTTGACCCATAGTTTGACCTTGAGCCATAGGTTGACCTAATATCTGGCCTTGAGCCATAGGTTGACCTAACATCTGACCTTGACTCATAGCTTGACCTTGGATTTGAGTCTGACCTTGAGTTTGCGTTTGACTTTGACCTAAAGTTTGACCCATTGATTGGTTTGATGTTGGGTCCGTACCTGCCGTTTGATTATTTGTTTGAGTTTGGCCGGCTGGTATTGACGTAGGTCATATTTAACATCATTACTCCCTCTAGCGCCACCACTGGCACTACGCCTTCTAGTTTTTGGTATGGCACCTTTTTTATTGTCAGTACCTCTAATTTGGTTAGCTTTTGCATTTTGTTGATTTATGATATCACTAACCTTATTCGCCAAAGGATTCACATTTGGGTCCGTTTTAATATCGGTCGAACCCTGTTTGCCATCTGGTTTTTTAGGACTTTGGACTGGAGTACCATTACCACCTTGTGCACCATTTTGACCTTTTGATGCACCATCCTGGTTCTTGGACGTATCATCCTGTGATGTACCTGTTTGACCTTTTGATGCACCATTTTGTCCTTGAGATGCATCACTCTGACTTTGTGTTTTATCATCCTGTCCTCTAGATGCACCATTTTGTTTTTGCGATGCATCTGTTTGACTCTGAGTTAGCAGTGACGTGTCTAAGTCTATGCTATCTTGGCTATCATTAAACTCATTACCCGACACATTTAGTGACGCATCAGGCTCAAAATCCACCAACCCAAGCAATTCGTCAGTTACCTGGATATTTCTTACCAAATCAATATTGTCAGAGGTAATGTTACCTATTCTATCTCTGAATTTAATGATATTCTCTGCTGTCGCCTTACCAACTCTAGGCAACACTTGTAACTCACGGACAGAAGCAAAGTTAATTCTAACCTTGTTTTGTTGTGAAACTTGGCTACTTACTGCCCCATTCATTTTCAGACTGCTATTATAAACACTCAAATGATTAATACTGGAAAATTAATAAAAATTAGTGCATATAAATTGTTTATTTCCACAAAACATCACAATAATTTTGTAAACCTACGAAAATTCCGGAGTGTAAACTCGTTCGAAATTTTATTTGAGAAAAATGCAAGTTTGATGGAAAATTTCTTGCAAAATTTCAAAAGTAATTAAAACAAGTTGAAAAAGCTCACTAGACTTCGTAATACAAAGTCGAAATTCACCAAATGTCTACCTTTTCAGGGACACAAAAATGTCAAGGGTCAATGGCGAGCGCGGGAAACTTCCACCACACCGGAGTTATTTTTTCAACTAGGGTGCTAGGTTTCTGTAAACGGCGACGCCAGATAAAGTAATCTCCTAATTACTAAGTTAATTAACTCACCAAAGACGGAGTATCTCAACGTGTGTGGCGGGTTGTTGGCTTCGTAACTCGTCGACTCAGGTATCTTGCTCGACACAATGAACGTCTTGTCTGTATGGGTGAATCTCGAAGTCTGACCACAATCCGTCTGGACTTCCGGTCATCAGTTTCGGAGTCAACTCGTCTAAAGTCTATTTCGCCACAATTCTGAATAAAAAAAATACATTTATAATATCATGTATAATTGTGAATGACATAATGTATTTTTTTTAAAATACAATTTTTTTTTTGCTTAATTAGGGCCCAATGAGGTGTGTGTGGGGGGGGGGGGGTAGGCTTGGTTGGTCAAAATAAAGGCACATAAATGAACTTAATAACCTGATCAGTTCAGTGATTGAAAATTATTACAAATCTTGGTAGTATTAGTAAAGTGTGTGTATGTATGTGTGTGAGAGAGAAAAGATATTTGTTTACAAATTTGTTTATTTACCTTGAGCTTGAGGAAAAAGTCGATGTTTTCAATGGTTCCTAGATTAATTTCGTCATCGAGGCATCGGCCTAGTATCCATTTCACTATAAAAACAAACAGCTAAACTGAAGAAAGTACATGTACTACATGTTTGTGAAGTACACAAGTCGTACCGTGTTTTTGCTTCATCAAGTTTACATCACACCGACACTGCACTGGCACTGCACTGACATCGGCCTTCGTGAAGTCGGGTTGGACAAAAACAGCTTGAAATCTTCATTAATCTCTTCTTAATTGCAAATCCAAGGTTAGAAATGAGTTCACGAGATAAAAATCATCCAACAGCTATACTTTTTCATACATAAAATACTTTAAACTCCGAATAAAGTATACGTTCAATGTGTATTGGGTGCAAAATCGTGATTCTGCGCATGCCGAAACGAAGCTAACACCAGCTGATTTCAAACGGGAATTATTTCAATATATGAAAAAGTGGTTCTGTAATTTTTTGATATTTGAAAGATGCCGATGTGAATGTCATTTTTTTAAAATATTATAAAAATCTGTGAGGGACCATTTTTTTGTACCTCATTTTTATTTTCCACTTTTTGGGGCATTTTTTCCTGGGAAAATTTAGCCAACTTCAATCATCGATTTAATGATTAAAATGTCAGGTTTGTCTAAAATAAACTTATTGAGGGTAAAATATAAAGCTAAAAGCAAAAGTTCGTCGATATTTTACTTGCTGAAATAAAAAATTGTGCTGTCTAGAGCTTTCGGAAAAGGACCAAAATTCGGAGGCGTCCATATTTTCTCCGACGAAAAGAGTGCGTCATGCATTCGCCGACTCACATTTTCCTTTTTACGCCGCACGTGCAAATCCGGCTTGGCCGCCCTACTGTAATGATTACTACAGCATGTATCGATCCAATACTATTGTTATACACTGTACTGTATAGACAGCTTTGATAAAAACTCGTTCAAACGACTTTTAATCTTGTTTAAACGACTTAAGAAACTCGTTTGAACGAGTTTTTATCTTGTTAGAACGACTTTATAAGTCGTTTGAACAAGTTAAAAAGTCGTTTGAACGAGTTTTTATCTTGTTTAAACGACTTTTTATCTTGTTTGAACGAGTTTCTTGAGTCGTTTAAACAAGTTAAAAAGTCGTTTGAACGAGTTTCTATCTTGTTTGAACGACTTTTTATCTTGTTTGAACGAGTTTCGAGTTTTAGAAGTCGTTTAAACGACTTTTTAACTTGTTAGAACGACTTTTTATCTTGTTTGAACGATTTTATATCTTGTTTGAACGCCTTATTAACTCGTTAGAACGCCTTTTTATTTTTTTTTCTTTCAAAAAATGGCACTAATAAGTTTTCGTAGTTAACGAACGAGTGTCCTGACAATATTTATGCGCAAGTCTGTGTTATTCTCCTTCCAACAGAAATTGACACTATTTCAGAGTGATCAACACATAAGTTTCTTTTATGAATTGCGTGCATAGCAAAACTAATGAAACTAGTGTAAACAAAAGGAAGGCTTTTAGATGTTCAACAATACCAACATACATGTACCGTGTTTACTTTTTACTCTTTTGGACACAGAAATAATTTTAAGAGTCAACATTTTAACCTGTTTTCGATGAAAAAAATTGTAGCAAGATGAAATAAATGTTGATATCGGCCAAGCTTTTTTGGAAAGCTAAAACTTGATATCGTTAAATGTTTGAGAGCGAAACAAATGGAAATAAATTAAATTAAGTGCACAGGAAACTTTATATGTAATCAAAACGCTACACTTAATGAAATCCTATATAATAAAGGATTAATATAACTTCCTCTTTTAGATAAGGTAAAGATTGAATATTTTATCGAAATGCTCTTTTAGAAATTATGACAATAGTTTTCATTTCCTCTTTTAAGAAGGAACTCGTACATGTAAAACTCAATAATTGCCATTGTTAATGATAATAACAGGAAATTTGTAGAGAGGAGGAATTAAAAAAAATGGATTTCAAAAAATGTACCACGATTTCACTTGCAATATCATTCGCTATATTTTTTCCTAATTATATCTGTGAAATAAGTTATCGACCGGTTTTAAATTGTCCAAAATCAGTAACCACGAGGAAAGAAAGGAGTAGGTTTATGAACTGTTCTGAAACCCGATCAGATCTTACCTATCATTGCTTGCTCACGACATGGAATACATTCGCTGAATTTTGTTACAACAAACTTGCACAGATGGCTAGAGGTAAGCTTTTGCAATTATTCTCATTGTAGCCTGAAAATTGGCACTATATTGTCATCTCAGTCAAACGAATATGTCTACTTTCACTTAAGTCGACATGTAATTATAACTTAATCAATTCTACTTATAAATGATGTATTGATGTGGTGTAAGTATTCAAAATCAGTCGTCAGATGCCGTCACACCAACATAATATCTGAACAAAACAACATATGTAAGTCACAAAGTTAAAATATAACACATTAACACATCATGATGACCTGTTTAAAGATGTTTATGTCATTTATACGTAGGCAACTGGTGATCCTTAAACGTTTCCATAGTTGTATGATTCCTTTCCGTGCGCGACTGGCACTTGTAAGGAGCGATTATCATAACTATGTGCAAGAGACTCATTCTTTATTTACAACGAAAACTGAAAAGTATCACCTCGCATTACACATATACAATACAATTATCTTTTTCTTCTGTAAATCTTCATGAAATAGGAAATACTAAGTACTGTACACATTAATATTAAAAGAAAGAAATCATTTGATTTTATGGGGGGATTGGAAGATTTTTTTCTCCCTTTGATTTCACTGCATAATACGGAAGCATAGAAGGGACATTGTGAGAAAAAAATTATCTCGTGCGCAAGACTTAGTAACTCGTATGCACGACTTTGTAACTTTGTAACTCGTGCGCACGACTTACTAACTCGTGCTCACGACTTTTGTAACTCGTGCGCACGACTTTTGTAACTCGTGCGCACGACTTATTAAATCGTGCGCACGACTTTGTAACTCATGCTCACGACTTTTGTAACTCGTGCGCAAGACTTAGTAACTCGTGATCACGACTTAGTAACTCGTGCGCACGACTTTTTGGGTTCCACTCCACCATTTCGTATAAAATTAGGGTTACTGAATATTAATGTAAAAGGCTATCAGGGCATATACCCCTGAATAAGGCAGCTTATATAAAGCAAGGATGAAAAGTAATGAAATGGTTGAAAAGTGTTAGGTAATATGTTTGTAACAGGACACTGAAAATTTTTGGATCCTTAGTTTCGTATCCTATATAAACATTGCAACGTGCGATGGACCATGTGAATTTTGGCGGAATTTCCTCGCGTCAAAATTCATACAAGTTGGTTCGACAGTGGTTTCGGGCAAACGAGCCGTAAGGACCTTCTGATTTTTCCATATGATTTAGAGTAAGAATATATCTTTCAGACTGTTGATTGAAATATCTGAGAAAAATGACGCAACTTTGTGAAATTTTGCCCTTAACATTGCCCAATATGGTACTTTTTGCACGAAATTTCTCCCCATTTTCATGTCATTTCAGCACAGATAATGTGGTTCTTATATTAAATTTTATTGTTAAATTGTCTATAAATTAAAAATTTTAAATTTTCTGAATCTATTGATACCAAATACATAGTATGACATCACATTAGGTAGTCCATAATGAGTGATATAAGAGGTGGGGGGTCTGCGATAATGCGAAATGTCAAAATAATGGTGGAGGGCAACCATATTGACCATATAGCTTCCTAGGTTCAAATTTCAAAATTGGTTTCCATGGTAACAACCCAACTCACATAAAGGTCATGACCCTGCTGTATCATAATAAACCAATAATTGTTGGATTCTTTCAAATTTGAAAATTTTTTGATTGTTATGAAAATTGATGCTGACTTTATTTTAGCACTATTTTTGGAGAAAAAGGCAGTACAAGCTATGCACTCATGCTTTATTTGGCACACCAAAGAGACAAAAGTATTAGGTTTAACACATGATGACAGCTATCAATACATTAAGAAAATGTCAAATTTATGTAAATAAGCTAAAATTTGAAAAATAATGGTTACCATAGCAACCAAATTGACCTGAAAACACAAATGATGCATATAACCATTTTCAATACTGGCCTTATTGCGGAATCGAATAACGGGTTCCGAAGCAACAAAATTTTGTCGTTGCCATAGCAACCATCCTCAAAAGTGAAATTTTGGCTTTCTTTCATCTTTTTCTTAAATGATGAATCAAAGTAAATACAAAAAGACACTATGGTGACTCTACTTGAACATAAATATATACATGTCTGTCTATGTAAGCCTCATCATGGTCATGAAGGGGTACATGGATGGGCGCGTCACACGCCCTTCGGTACTGTGTAGCGACAAAAGTATAAGGCAGAGCGCTATAACTATGGTACCGTTAGATGCGAAAAAACTTTAAATTTCAAATAAACACAAATTTTTTATCTTTGATGGGAAAAAAAAATTCCCCTTATGGTTCCACTCCACCATTTCGTATAAAATTAGGGGTACTGAATATTAATGTAAAAGGCTATCAGGGCATATACCCCTGAATAAGGCAGCTTATATAAAGCAAGGATGAAAAGTAATGAAATGGTTGAAAAGTGTTAGGTAATATGTTTGTAACAGGACACTGAAAATTTTTGAATCCTTAGTTTCGTATCCTATATAAACATTGCAACGTGGGATGGACCATGTGAATTTTGGCGGAATTTCCTCGCGTCAAAATTCATACAAGTTGGTTCGACAGTGGTTTCGGGCAAACGAGCCGTAAGGACCTCCTGATTTTTCCATATGATTTAGAGTAAGAATATATCTTTCAGACTGTTGATTGAAATATCTGAGAAAAATGACGCAACTTTGTGAAATTTTGCCCTTAACATTGCCCAATATGGTACTTTTTGCACGAAATTTCTCCCCATTTTCATGTCATTTCAGCACAGATAATGTGGTTCTTATATTAAATTTTATTGTTAAATTGTCTATAAATTAAAAATTTTAAATTTTCTGAATCTATTGATACCAAATACATAGTATGACATCACATTAGGTAGTCCATAATGAGTATATAAGAGGTGGGGGGTCTGCGATAATGCGAAATGTCAAAATAATGGTGGAGGGCAACCATATTGACCATATAGCTTCCTAGGTTCAAATTTCAAAATTGGTTGCCATGGTAACAACCCAACTCACATAAAGGTCATGACCCTGCTGTATCATAATAAACCAATAATTGTTGGATTCTTTCAAATTTGAAAATTTTTTGATTGTTATGAAAATTGATGCTGACTCTATTTTAGCACTATTTTTGGAGAAAAAGGCAGTACAAGCTATGCACTCATGCTTTATTTGGCACACCAAAGAGACAAAAGTATTAGGTTTAACACATAATGACAGCTATCAATACATTAAGAAAATTTCAAATTTATGTAAATAAGCTAAAATTTGAAAAATAATGGTTACCATAGCAACCAAATTGACCTGAAAACACAAATGATGCATATAACCATTTCCAATACTGGCCTTATTGCGGAATCGAATAACGGGTTCCGAAGCAACAAAATTTTGTCGTTGCCATAGCAACCATCCTCAAAAGTGAAATTTTGGCTTTCTTTCATCTTTTTCTTAAATGATGAATCAAAGTAAATACAAAAAGACACTATGGTGTCTCTACTTGAACATAATATATACATGTCTGTCTATGTAAGCCTCATCATGGTCATGAAGGGGTACATGGATGGGTGCGTCACACGCCCTTCGGTACTGTGTAGCGACAAAAGTATAAGGCAGTAGCGCTATAACTATGGTACCGTTAGATGCGAAAAAACTTTAAATTTCAAATAAACACAAATTTATATCTTTGATGGGAAAAAAAATTCCCCTTATGGTTCCACTCCACCATTTCGTATAAAATTAGGGGTACTGAATATTAATGTAAAAGGCTATCAGGGCATATACCCCTGAATAAGGCAGCTTATATAAAGCAAGGATGAAAAGTAATGAAATGGTTGAAAAGTGTTAGGTAATATGTTTGTAACAGGACACTGAAAATTTTTGAATCCTTAGTTTCGTATCCTATATAAACATTGCAACGTGCGATGGACCATGTGAATTTTGGCGGAATTTCCTCGCGTCAAAATTCATACAAGTTGGTTCGACAGTGGTTTCGGGCAAACGAGTCGTAAGGACCTCCTGATTTTTCCATATGATTTAGAGTAAGAATATATCTTTCAGACTGTTGATTGAAATATCTGAGAAAAATGACGCAACTTTGTGAAATTTTGCCCTTAACATTGCCCAATATGGTACTTTTTGCACGAAATTTCACCCCATTTTCATGTCATTTCAGCACAGATATTGTGGTTCTTATATTAAATTTTATTGTAAAATTGTCTATAAATTAAAAATTTAAATTTTCTGAATCTATTGATACCAAATACATAGTATGACATCACATTAGGTAGTCCATAATGAGTAATATAAGAGGTGGGGGGTCTGCGATAATGCGAAATGTCAAAATAATGGTGGAGGGCAACCATATTGACCATATAGCTTCCTAGGTTCAAATTTCAAAATTGGTTGCCATGGTAACAACCCAACTCACATAAAGGTTATGACCCTGCTGTATCATAATATACCAATAATTGTTGGATTCTTTCAAATTTGAAAATTTTTTGATTGTTATGAAAATTGATGCTGACTCTATTTTAGCACTATTTTTGGAGAAAAAGGCAGTACAAGCTATGCACTCATGCTTTATTTGGCACACCAAAGAGACAAAAGTATTAGGTTTAACACATAATGACAGGTATCAACACATTAAGAAAATGTCAAATTTATGTAAATAAGCTAAAATTTGAAAAATAATGGTTACCATAGCAACCAAATTGACCTGAAAACACAAATGATGCATATAACCATTTCCAATACTGGCCTTATTGCGGAATCGAATAACGGGTTCCGAAGCAACAAAATTTTGTCGTTGCCATAGCAACCATCCTCAAAAGTGAAATTTTGGCTTTCTTTCATCTTTTTCTTAAATGATGAATCAAAGTAAATACAAAAAGACACTATGGTGTCTCTACCTGAACATTAATATATACATGTCTGCCTATGTAAGCCTCATCATGGTCATGAAGGGGTACATGGATGGGCGCGTCACACGCCCTTCGGTACTGTGTAGCAACAAAAGTATAAGGCAGAGCGCTATAACTATGGTACCGTTAGATGCGAAAAAACTTTAAATTTCAAATAAACACAAATTTTTATCTTTGATGGGAAAAAAAAATTCCCCTTATGGTTCCACTCCACCATTTCGTATAAAATTAGGGGTACTGAATATTAATGTAAAAGGCTATCAGGGCATATACCCCTGAATAAGGCAGCTTATATAAAGCAAGGATGAAAAGTAATGAAATGGTTGAAAAGTGTTAGGTAATATGTTTGTAACAGGACACTGAAAATTTTTGAATCCTTAGTTTCGTATCCTATATAAACATTGCAACGTGCGATGGACCATGTGAATTTTGGCGGAATTTCCTCGCGTCAAAATTCATACAAGTTGGTTCGACAGTGGTTTCGGGCAAACGAGCCGTAAGGACCTCCTGATTTTTCCATATGATTTAGAGTAAGAATATATATCTTTCAGACTGTTGATTGAAATATCTGAGAAAAATGACGCAACTTTGTGAAATTTTGCCCTTAACATTGCCCAATATGGTACTTTTTGCACGAAATTTCTCCCCATTTTCATGTCATTTCAGCACAGATAATGTGGTTCTTATATTAAATTTTATTGTTAAATTGTCTATAAATTAAAAATTTTAAATTTTCTGAATCTATTGATACCAAATACATAGTATGACATCACATTAGGTAGTCCATAATGAGTGATATAAGAGGTGGGGGGTCTGCGATAATGCGAAATGTCAAAATAATGGTGGAGGGCAACCATATTGACCATATAGCTTCCTAGGTTCAAATTTCAAAATTGGTTTCCATGGTAACAACCCAACTCACATAAAGGTCATGACCCTGCTGTATCATAATAAACCAATAATTGTTGGATTCTTTCAAATTTGAAAATTTTTTGATTGTTATGAAAATTGATGCTGACTTTATTTTAGCACTATTTTTGGAGAAAAAGGCAGTACAAGCTATGCACTCATGCTTTATTTGGCACACCAAAGAGACAAAAGTATTAGGTTTAACACATGATGACAGCTATCAATACATTAAGAAAATGTCAAATTTATGTAAATAAGCTAAAATTTGAAAAATAATGGTTACCATAGCAACCAAATTGACCTGAAAACACAAATGATGCATATAACCATTTCCAATACTGGCCTTATTGCGGAATCGAATAACGGGTTCCGAAGCAACAAAATTTTGTCGTTGCCATAGCAACCATCCTCAAAAGTGAAATTTTGGCTTTCTTTCATCTTTTTCTTAAATGATGAATCAAAGTAAATACAAAAATCAAATTCAAGGAATTGTGGTCCCCCGCTTTTGGGTGTTTGTCTTTAAAGAAATGCTTACAGACATCCCCCCATTCTTAAGTTTTAATAATATATCTCATATATTATCAACATTCTAAATATGAAAGATTAACTCCAAGAAAAGGTCAAAAGGTACAAACTTTTGTTTTGTTTCCAAGGGACAGGGCTTATAAAAAGATATGCACATGTGAAATATTTAAGACCTATGATTTAAATTAAAATCAAAAACTTATGGTCGAGGTTGAAGTTTTTAAATGTGGGTCAACCTCCATGGACAAGGTCACAAGGTCAGGTTGTTGTTACCAACAGAAAGGTCTCATCACAAGGAATACACATGTGAAATGTGAAAGCCCTATCATTTTCCATTAAAAAGTTATGGACAAGGTTATAGTTTTTTTAAAAGTAGGTCGAACTCAAAGGTCAAGGTCACAAGGTAAAAAATTTTGGTATCCATGGAAAGTTCTTGTCACAAGGAATACACATGTGAAATATCAAAGCCCTATCACTTTCCATTCAAAAGTTATGGTCAAGGTTAAAGTTTTTAATAAGTAGGTCAAAGTCCAAGGTCAAGGTCACAAGGTCAAAAATTTTGGTATCCGTAAAAGGTCTTGTCACAAGGAATACACATGTAAAATATCAAAGCCCTATCACTTTCCATTCAAAAGTTATGGTCAAGGTTATAGTTTTTTGAAAAGAAGGTCAAAGTCCAAGGTCAAGGTCACAAGGTCAAAAATTTTGGTATCCACGGAAAGGTCTTGTCACAAGGAATACACATGTGTAATATCAAAGCCCTATCACTTACCATTCAAAAGTTATGGTAAAGGTTAAAGTTTTTAATAAGTAGGTCAAAGTCCAAGGTCAAGGTCAAAAGGTCAAAAATTTTGGTATCCATGGAAAGGTCTTGTCACAAGGAATCAGATGTGAAATATCAAAGCCCTATCACTTTCCATTCAAAAGTTATGGTCAAGGTCATAGTTTTTTGAAAAGTAGGTCAAAGTCCAAGGTCAAGGTCACAAGGTCAAAAATTTTGGTATCCATGGAAAGGTCTTGTCACAAGGAATACACATGTGAAATATCAAAGCCCTATCACTTTCCATTCAAAAGTTATGGTCAAGGTTAAAGTTTTTAATAAGTAGGTCAAAGTCTAGGTCAAGGTCACAAGGTCAAAAATTTTGGTATCCATGGAAAGGTCTTGTCACAAAAAATACACATGTGAAATATCAAAGCCCTATCACTTACCATTCAAAAGTTACGCACAAGGTTAAAGTTTTTGTGACTGACGGACAGACGGACTGACGGACGAACCGGTTTTAATGTCCCCGCGCTTTCGCGAAAGCGGGGGACAACATGTGAAATATCAAAGCCCTATCACTTTCCATTCAAAAGTTATGGTCAAGGTTATAGTTTTTTGAAGAGTAGGTCAAAGTCCAAGGTCAAGGTCACAAGGTCAAAAATTTTGGTATCCATGGAAAGGTCTTGTCACAAGGAATACACATGTAAAATCTCAAAGCCCTATCACTTTCCATTGAAAAGTTATGGTCAAGGTTAAAGTTTTTAGTAAGTAGGTCAAAGTCCAAGGTCAAGGTCACAAGGTAAAAAAATTTGGTATCCATGGAAAGGTCTTGTCACAAGGAATACACATGTGAAATATCAAAGCCCTATCACTTTCCATTCAAAAGTTATGGTCAAGGTTAAAGTTTTTAATAAGTAGGTCAAAGTCTAGGTCAAGGTCACAAGGTCAAAAATTTTGGTATCCATGGAAAGGTCTTGTCACAAAAAATACACATGTGAAATATCAAAGCCCTATCACTTACCATTCAAAAGTTATGCACAAGGTTAAAGTTTTTGTGACTGACGGACAGACGGACAGACGGACGAACCGGTTTTAATGTCCCCGCGCTTTCGCGAAAGCGGGGGACAACATGTGAAATATCAAAGCCCTATCACTTTCCATTTAAAAGTTATGGTCAAGGTTATAGTTTTTTGAAGAGTAGGTCAAAGTCCAAGGTCAAGGTCACAAGGTCAAAAATTTTGGTATCCATGGAAAGGTCTTGTCGCAAGGAATACACATGTAAAATATCAAAGCCCTATCACTTTCCATTCAAAAGTTATGGTCAAGGTTAAAGTTTTTAATAAGTAGGTCAAAGTCCAAGGTCAAGGTCACAAGGTAAAAAAATTTGGTATCCATGGAAAGGTCTTGTCACAAGGAATACACATGTGAAATATCAAAGCCCTATCACTTTCCATTCAAAAGTTATGGTCAAGGTTAAAGTTTTTAATAAGTAGGTCAAAGTCCAAGGTCAAGGTTACAAGGTCAAAAATTTTGGTATCCATGGAACGGTCTTGTCACAAGAGATACACATGTGAAATATCAAAGCCCTATCACTTATCATTCAAAAGTTATGCACAAGGTTAAAGTTTTTGTGACTGACGGACAGACGGACTGACGGACGAACCGGTTTTAATGTCCCCGCGCTTTCGCGAAAGCGGGGGACAACATGTGAAATACCAAAGCCCTATCACTTTCCATTCAAAAGTTATGGTCAAGGTTATAGTTTTTTGAAAAGTAGGTCAAAGTCCAAGGTCAAGGTCACAAGGTCACAAAGTTTGGTATCCATGGAAAGGTCTTGTCACAAGGAATACACATGTGAAATATCAAAGCCCTATCACTTTCCATTCAAAAGTTATGGTCAAGGTTAAAGTTTTTAATAAGTAGGTCAAAGTCCAAGGTCAAGGTCACAAGGTCAAAAATTTTGGTATCCATGGAAAGGTCTTGTCACAAGAAATACACATGTGAAATATCAAAGACCTATCACTTACCATTCAGATGTTATGCACAAGGTTAAAGTTTTTGTGACTGACGGACAGACGGACAGACGGACGAACCGGTTTTAATATCCCCGCGTTTTCGCGAAAGCGGGGGACAAAAAGACACTATGGTGTCTCTACTTGAACATAAATATATACATGCCTGTCTATGTAAGCCTCATCATGGTCATGAAGGGGTACATGGATGGGCGCGTCACACGCCCTTCGGTACTGTGTAGCGACAAAAGTATAAGGCAGAGCGCTATAACTATGGTACCGTTAGATGCGAAAAAAACTTTAAATTTCAAATAAACACAAATTTATATCTTTGATGGGAAAAAAAATTCCCCTTATGGTTCCACTCCACCATTTCGTATAAAATTAGGGGTACTGAATATTAATGTAAAAGGCTATCAGGGCATATACCCCTGAATAAGGCAGCTTATATAAAGCAAGGATGAAAAGTAATGAAATGGTTGAAAAGTGTTAGGTAATATGTTTGTAACAGGACACTGAAAATTTTTGAATCCTTAGTTTCGTATCCTATATAAACATTGCAACGTGCGATGGACCATGTGAATTTTGGCGGAATTTCCTCGCGTCAAAATTCATACAAGTTGGTTCGACAGTGGTTTCGGGCAAACGAGCCGTAAGGACCTCCTGATTTTTCCATATGATTTAGAGTAAGAATATATCTTTCAGACTGTTGATTGAAATATCTGAGAAAAATGACGCAACTTTGTGAAATTTTGCCCTTAACATTGCCCAATATGGTACTTTTTGCACGAAATTTCTCCCCATTTTCATGTCATTTCAGCACAGATAATGTGGTTCTTGTATTAAATTTTATTGTTAAATTGTCTATAAATTAAAAATTTTAAATTTTCTGAATCTATTGATACCAAATACATAGTATGACATCACATTAGGTAGTCCATAATGAGTGATATAAGAGGTGGGGGGTCTGCGATAATGCGAAATGTCAAAATAATGGTGGAGGGCAACCATATTGACCATATAGCTTCCTAGGTTCAAATTCCAAAATTGGTTTCCATGGTAACAACCCAACTCACATAAAGGTCATGACCCTGCTGTATCATAATAAACCAATAATTGTTGGATTCTTTCAAATTTGAAAATTTTTTGATTGTTATGAAAATTGATGCTGACTTTATTTTAGCACTATTTTTGGAGAAAAAGGCAGTACAAGCTATGCACTCATGCTTTATTTGGCACACCAAAGAGACAAAAGTATTAGGTTTAACACATGATGACAGCTATCAATACATTAAGAAAATGTCAAATTTATGTAAATAAGCTAAAATTTGAAAAATAATGGTTACCATAGCAACCAAATTGACCTGAAAACACAAATGATGCATATAACCATTTCCAATACTGGCCTTATTGCGGAATCGAATAACGGGTTCCGAAGCAACAAAATTTTGTCGTTGCCATAGCAACCATCCTCAAAAGTGAAATTTTGGCTTTCTTTCATCTTTTTCTTAAATGATGAATCAAAGTAAATACAAAAATCAAATTCAAGGAATTGTGGTCCCCCGCTTTTGGGTGTTTGTCTTTAAAGAAATGCTTACAGACATCCCCCCATTCTTAAGTTTTAATAATATATCTCATATATTATCAACATTCTAAATATGAAAGATTAACTCCAAGAAAAGGTCAAAAGGTACAAACTTTTGTTTTGTTTCCAAGGGACAGGGCTTATAAAAAGGTATGCACATGTGAAATATTTAAGACCTATGATTTGAATTAAAATCAAAATCTTATGGTCGAGGTTGAAGTTTTTAAATGTGGGTCAACCTCCATGGACAAGGTCACAAGGTCAGGTTGTTGTTACCAACAGAAAGGTCTCATCACAAGGAATGCACATTTGAAATGTGAAAGCCCTATCATTTTCCATTAAAAAGTTATGGACAAGGTTATAGTTTTTTGAAAAGTAGGTCGACCTCATAGGTCAAGGTCACAAGGTAAAAAATTTTGGTATCCATGGAAAGGTCTTGTCACAAGAAATACACATGTGAAATATCAAAGCCCTATCACTTTCCATTCAAAAGTTATGGTCAAGGTTAAAGTTTTTAATAAGTAGGTCAAAGTCCAAGGTCAAGGTCACAAGGTCAAAAATTTTGGTATCCATGGAAAGGTCTTGTCACAAGGAATACACATGTGTAATATCAAAGCCCTATCACTTACCATTCAAAAGTTATGCACAAGGTTAAAGTTTTTGTGACTGACGGACAGACGGACAGACGGACGAACCGGTTTTAATGTCCCCGCGTTTTCGCGAAAGCGGGGGACAACATGTGAAATATCAAAGCCCTATCACTTTCCATTCAAAAGTTATGGTCAAGATTATAGTTTTTTGAAAAGTAGGTCAAAGTCCAAGGTCAAGGTCACAAGGTAAAAAATTTTGGTATCCATGGAAAGGTTTTGTCACAAGGAATACACATGTAAAATATCAAAGCCCTATCACTTTCCATTCAAAAGTTATGGTCAAGGTTAAAGTTTTTAATAAGTAGGTCAAAGTCCAAGGTCAAGGTCACAATGTCAAAAATTTTGGTATCCATGGAAAGGTCTTGTCACAAGAAATACACATGTGAAATATCAAAGCCCTATCACTTTCCATTCAAAAGTTATGGTCAAGGTTAAAGTTTTTAATAAGTAGGTCAAAGTCCAAGGTCAAGGTCACAAGGTCAAAAATTTTGGTATCCATGGAAAGGTCTTGTCACAAGGAATACACATGTGAAATATCAAAGCCCTATCACTTACCATTCAAAAGTTACGCACAAGGTTAAAGTTTTTGTGACTGACGGACAGACGGACAGACGGACGAACCGGTTTTAATGTCCCCGCGCTTTCGCGAAAGCGGGGGACAAAAAGACACTTTGGTGTCTCTACGTGAACATAAATATATACATGTCTGTCTATGTAAGCCTCATCATGGTCATGAAGGGGTACATGGATGGGCGCGTCACACGCCCTTCGGTACTGTGTAGCGACAAAAGTATCAGGCAGAGCGCTATAACTATGGTACCGTTAGATGCGAAAAAACTTTAAATTTCAAATAAACACAAATTTTTATCTTTGATGGGAAAAAAAAATTCCCCTTATGGTTCCACTTCACCATTTCGTATAAAATTAGGGGTACTGAATATTAATGTAAAAGGCTATCAGGGCATATACCCCTGAATAAGGCAGCTTATATAAAGCAAGGATGAAAAGTAATGAAATGGTTGAAAAGTGTTAGGTAATATGTTTGTAACAGGACACTGACAATTTTTGAATCCTTAGTTTCGTATCCTATATAAACATTGCAACGTGCGATGGACCATGTGAATTTTGGCGGAATTTCCTCGCGTCAAAATTCATACAAGTTGGTTCGACAGTGGTTTCGGGCAAACGAGCCGTAAGGACCTCCTGATTTTTCCATATGATTTAGAGTAAGAATATATCTTTCAGACTGTTGATTGAAATATCTGAGAAAAATGACGCAACTTTGTGAAATTTTGCCCTTAACATTGCCCAATATGGTACTTTTTGCACGAAATTTCTCCCCCTTTTCATGTCATTTCAGCACAGATAATGTGGTTCTTATATTAAATTTTATTGTTAAATTGTCTATAAATTAAAAATTTTAAATTTTCTGAATCTATTGATACCAAATACATAGTATGACATCACATTAGGTAGTCCATAATGAGTGATATAAGAGGTGGGGGGTCTGCGATAATGCGAAATGTCAAAATAATGGTGGAGGGCAACCATATTGACCATATAGCTTCCTAGGTTCAAATTTCAAAATTGGTTTCCATGGTAACAACCCAACTCACATAAAGGTCATGACCCTGCTGTATCATAATAAACCAATAATTGTTGGATTCTTTCAAATTTGAAAATTTTTTGATTGTTATGAAAATTGATGCTGACTTTATTTTAGCACTATTTTTGGAGAAAAAGGCAGTACAAGCTATGCACTCATGCTTTATTTGGCACACCAAAGAGACAAAAGTATTAGGTTTAACACATGATGACAGCTATCAATACATTAAGAAAATGTCAAATTTATGTAAATAAGCTAAAATTTGAAAAATAATGGTTACCATAGCAACCAAATTGACCTGAAAACACAAATGATGCATATAACCATTTCCAATACTGGCCTTATTGCGGAATCGAATAACGGGTTCCGAAGCAACAAAATTTTGTCGTTGCCATAGCAACCATCCTAAAAAGTGAAATTTTGGCTTTCTTTCATCTTTTTCTTAAATGATGAATCAAAGTAAATACAAAAATCAAATTCAAGGAATTGTGGTCCCCCGCTTTTGGGTGTTTGTCTTTAAAGAAATGCTTACAGACATCCCCCCATTCTTAAGTTTTAATAATATATCTCATATATTATCAACATTCTAAATATGAAAGATTAACTCCAAGAAAAGGTCAAAAGGTACAAACTTTTGTTTTGTTTCCAAGGGACAGGGCTTATAAAAAGGTATGCACATGTGAAATATTTAAGACCTATGATTTAAATTAAAATCAAAAACTTATGGTCGAGGTTGAAGTTTTTAAATGTGGGTCAACCTCCATGGACAAGGTCACAAGGTCAGGTTGTTGTTACCAACAGAAAGGTCTCATCACAAGGAATGCACATGTGAAATGTGAAAGCCCTATCATTTTCCATTAAGAAGTTATGGACAAGGTTATAGTTTTTTAAAAGTAGGTCGAACTCAAAGGTCAAGGTCACAAGGTAAAAAGATTTTGGTATCCATGGAAAGGTCTTGTCACAAGGAATACACATGTGAAATATCAAAGTCCTATCACTTTCCATTCAAAAGTTATGGTCAAGGTTAAAGTTTTTAATAAGTAGGTCAAAGTCCAAGGTCAAGGTCACAAGGTCAAAAATTTTGGTATCCATGGAAAGGCCTTGTCACAAGGAATACACATGTGAAATATCAAAGCCCTATCACTTACCATTCAAAAGTTATGCACAAGGTTAAAGTTGTTGTGACTGACGGACAGACGGACAGACGGACGAACCGGTTTTAATGTCCCCGCGCTTTCGCGAAAGCGGGGGACAACATGTGAAATATCAAAGCCCTATCACTTTCCATTCAAAAGTTATGGTCAAGGTTATAGTTTTTTGAAAAGTAGGTCAAAGTCCAAGGTCAAGGTCACAAGGTCAAAAATTTTGGTATCCATGGAAAGGTCTTGTCACAAGGAATACACATGTAAAATATCAAAGCCCTATCACTTTCCATTCAAAAGTTATGGTCAAGGTTAAAGTTTTTAATAAGTAGGTCAAAGTCCAAGGTCAAGGTCACAAGGTAAAAAATTTTGGTATCCATGGAAAGGTCTTGTCACAAGGAATACACATGTGAAATATCAAAGCCCTATCACTTTCCATTCAAAAGTTATGGTCAAGGTTAAAGTTTTTAATAAGTAGGTCAAAGTCCAAGGTCAAGGTCACAAGGTCAAAAATTTTGGTATCCATGGAAAGGTCTTGTCATAAGGAATACACATGTGAAATATCAAAGCCCTATCACTTACCATTCAAAAGTTATGCACAAGGTTAAAGTTTTTGTGACTGACGGACAGACGGACAGACGGACAGACGGACGAACCGGTTTTAATGTCCCCGCGCTTTCGCGAAAGCGGGGGACAAAAAGACACGATGGTGTCTCTACTTGAACATATATATATACATGTCTGTCTATGTAAGCCTCATCATGGTCATGAAGGGGTACATGGATGGGCGCGTCACACGCCCTTCGGTACTGTGTAGCGACAAAAGTATAAGGCAGAGCGCTATAACTATGGTACCGTTAGATGCGAAAAAACTTTAAATTTCAAATAAACACAAATTTATATCTTTGATGGGAAAAAAAATTCCCCTTATGGTTCCACTCCACCATTTCGTATAAAATTAGGGTTACTGAATATTAATGTAAAAGGCTATCAGGGCATATACCCCTGAATAAGGCAGCTTATATAAAGCAAGGATGAAAAGTAATGAAATGGTTGAAAAGTGTTAGGTAATATGTTTGTAACAGGACACTGAAAATTTTTGAATCCTTAGTTTCGTATCCTATATAAACATTGCAACGTGCGATGGACCATGTGGATTTTGGCGGAATTTCCTCGCGTCAAAATTCATACAAGTTGGTTCGACAGTGGTTACAGGCAAACGAGCCGTAAGGGCCTCCTGATTTTTCCATATGATTTAGAGTAAGAATATATCTTTCAGACTGTTGATTGAAATATCTGAGAAAAATGACGCAACTTTGTGAAATTTTGCCCTTAACATTGCCCAATATGGTACTTTTTGCACGAAATTTCTCCCCATTTTCATGTCATTTCAGCACAGATAATGTGGTTCTTATATTAAATTTTATCGTTAAATTGTCTATAAATTAAAAATTTTAAATTTTCTGAATCTATTGATACCAAATACATAGTATGACATCACATTAGGTAGTCCATAATGAGTGATATAAGAGGTGGGGGGTCTGTGATAATGCGAAATGTCAAAATAATGGTGGAGGGCAACCTTGTTGTCATTCTATTGGTCAATTATCTCGTGCCCACGACTTTGTAACTCGTACTCACGAGATAATCAACCAATAGAAAACTAGGATCAAATGAAATGGCGACAATTGATAATGATCATGCATGTTTATTGAAATACTCTCGTCTATCAAATGTACAGTAAACATCTAATGCTGTATTAATAAATCATCGACGTTGTGTTCAATACAAAACGTATTTTACAACAGTATCCCCGATTAATTCTTGGAAGCACACGGACACCCTCGGAACCCCCCCCCCCCTCGATTTCGTAAACAGAGAAAATTTTACAAAGAACAAACGCTAGTAATACGGTACACCAAGTCAAATGCTGGGCTTGACGGACCCTTCTCAGTATGGACAATTTATCCAGTTTTTATGCATATTTTTTTTAATCAAAGGTTGGCCCCCGTCCCGATAGGTTGGACCCCTTGAATATTTTCCAGATCCACACATGAATGATACATGTACATCATTTCTTATGGGGAGGGGACAGTCAAGCCGAGGAGTCTGGTGAACTTAGAATAACCCTCGAGCCCCTCTTTTAACTTCAACAAATTCATGGTTCCGTCATATATATCAATATGTTTTTTGCTACGTACCAAATTTCAGTACGTTTGAAACAATTCAGCGAAAATGAAGCACGATTGGCTCTATTTCTACATGTTCTAAGCACGCAATATGTGGCAAAATTCATTACATTTTCGTGTTCTCTATTTTCAGAACTGTCCTGTTCTCTTCTAAATAAAGTTATTTACATGAAATAAACTGTGTCGTCTTCCTTCAACTTTGATCTAAGGATTTTTTTAAATGCAAAAACTTCATACTGTATTTTTAGAATTTATATGGTTTTTTTTTTTCGAGAGGCCAGAGAGGGATGAAACAATCAGTATAAATTGCATAAAATCAACCAGAAAAAGAAATTTCTCGGCATGTATTGTAATTCTTTTCCTTTGTCTGTGCCATTGACCATTTCCAAGCTTTATCAGGTGAAATGGTTTACAAATATGGATAAAACTATTCGCAATAAGGCTCAAACGCACCCACCCTCCTAGTTTTACAATACCGCGTTTTTCTCTGTAAGGTATTTATAAGCTCGGAATGAAGCTTCAAACTGTATGCTAGACTCCGACTTTGCTAGTTTCGCATTTGTGAATAAGTTTTACGTTAAATGAAGATCAAAGATCTTTAAAAATTATTCATTTTTATCAAAAGGAATACCAAAAAATAAATAAAATTGTCGGGGAGGGGGCTGGATCCATCATTTCGACCATTTCCAAGCTTTATCAGGTGAAATGGTATACAAATATGGATGTAACTATTCGCAAAAAGGCTCAAACGCACCCCACCCTCCTAGTTTTACAATACCGCGTTTTTCTCTGTAAGGTATTTATAAGCTCGGAATGAAGCTTCAAACTGTATGCTAGACTCCGACTTTGCTAGTTTCGCACTTGTGAATAAGTTTTACGTTAAATGAAGATCAAAGATCTTTAAAAATTATTCATTTTTATCAAAAGGAATACCAAAAAATAAATAAAATTGTCGGGGAGGGGGCTGGATCCATCATTTCGACATGTATTCTTTTCATCATCAATGCACAATTTTCGTACCAATACGGTTATAAGCACAAAACCACATATAATTTAAAAGAAATATGAAGAAAATGAATTGGGGGGAGGGGAGGGGCCGCTCAGGCTCCGTAAATTGATTGGGAGTGTATGTGCACCACCTCGTATATATGTTTAACATTTCTGTATGTACAACAAAAATGTAATACGGTACGAAGTACGTTTATTCACAAACACTGGCTCATGAACGCTGAATTCGAAGTCAGGTTGAAAGATAAAAAATGCACATATACATCGTACGTGATATGTTTTATTTGAAGTATACCGGTATATTGCAGAATAAACACTAAATTTAATACCGGAGAATTCCACACAAAAAAAAAAACCAAAACAGAACAAAACAGAACAAAACAAAACCAAAACAACCCCCCCCCCCGATTCCTTGTAATATCATAGACAATATCTGTCATCATTATTACAGCTTGACTTACATATCAAACCGCGCTGCTAGGATCCAGATCCTTGAAGTTATTTTTCAAGTACTTTCTTACCAAAAATAGGAGAACAATTCTCAAATCGCACCAACCCAAACACATTGACATAATACTTTAAAATGATCAGACACTTTATTTGAATCACACACAAAAATGCCGTAAAGATTCAAAGTACACAACGTTTTCAATATTTTTTCAAAGTCATGTACCTGGTTCCGGTATAGAATTAATCGAATTTTACTTATCTGAGGACACATTTCCACACAGTCGTGTTGATGTCTCAAACACTTTAAATTAATGGTAAACACTGACAGGGAGACAAATCAAGATACACAGTATGTGAATTTCAAACAAATTGTTGAAAAAAATAAATAAATAGAATAATAAGAACAATTATATAAATATCCGTATTAAATGATAACACCCCCCTTACCTCTTGATCGACGCAACGTTTTAAAACATGAGGGAGGGGGAAGGGGAGTAGAGCACTGCATCATTATAGTCTCTTCTCTGTAAAACATTACAAAAAAAAAAACAGAAATTATATGGTTTTGCAAACAGCAAGTCGCTGAAATACACGTCGCTTTATTATAATCAATCAATTTACAAGAATTAAATGCATTTATAATAATGCTATATAGCACATATTTGATATGAACATTTGAATATTTGAGATCAGTCAGAGCTATATTTAGCATGTAGTTCGAAAAGTACATACTGATAAACACAATCCAGATCCTCCCAAGCCACGCAGGAAAACAAACCGATTTTTATCGGAAAAGTTAAAAATCTGCCCCCATTGCAATGCTTGGTAAAATCCTACCGGGAAGTGTTGAAAACGCTGGAGCAACGTTTTAGGGAAAATTTGATAAGTAAACAAAATATAATTCAAAAATAAATTTTAACCAAAAATTTTAAAGAAAATTAGACCTGAACTGGTCAGCAGCGTGGCTAGAAGTGATTTCTTGTCTCAAGCAAGACACTTGTCACGTGATAAATACTCGTTTATCATTGGTCAAATACAACATGTTATGTATTACTACGCAAAGACAATAAATTTCTACTATACTGACGAAACATAGAAGTTTTATAGTCTCTTCTCTGTAAAACATAACAAAACAGAAATATGGTTTTGCAAACAGCCAGTCGCTGAAATACATAGAACTAACAAAGAATGAGAAAGTGAAAATGATCGAAATTGAATTAAAAAAGGAATTAAAAATAAACGAAATAAAAACAAATGTTTGATATATTTTACGAATTTTCCTAACAAATCGTGTATCTAAGAAAATTTCGTTAACCGAAACTGATAAACTTCATGTGTACCGCTTATAAACCAAGTTTCTGAGAAACCTCTAAACGACTTCCGAGGGAGTCAACCACATAACCATCTTTACTACTATCGGACTTCCATCGTCCGTGTCTCTTCCAATTTCTATCACTTACACCAGTTTTAGCCACAGCAGTACGTAGCTCCCCAGAGCGCAAGGAGTGTAATCCTAACTTTAGGTCACCAGCCACAGGAGCCAACGCTTTCAAAATATTTTCCCTAGTGAAAGTATAACTCAAGGGCTTGTCTTTGTAAATCAATTTACATAAAGTTTTAGTTCTAAAAATTGGTTTAAACAAAAAAACGCTCGGACTTAACATCTATACTGCCGAGCGTAATGTACCTGACTAGCATATCGTAAGGGCATGCAACAGACTGACCTGTAGAAATGACGACTTCATCGCCTTGTCTGTATTGATCTGTTTTACTTTTTCTGATTTTTAAAGAGAAATAACTGTCATATAAAGTTACATCATTGCATTTCAAATTTGCTATCTCATTGAATCTTAGGAATCCAGAGAAACCGAATAAAATCATGCATAAATTACGAATAGTTAGCAAGTCAGTGGAATTTTGATGAATTTTACATAGTTGTATGAGCATGTCCACGGAAACGGGATCTTTCTTGTTGACAGGCTTATGCACAGACCGTTTTGCGGATTCGATGAGATTTTTCACAAACGCATTGTCACACGGATTAGATAAATTTTTCAATTCACATACCCACTTTATGGCGTACGCAACACTACATACAACACTGTAAGATGTACCTTTATCAAGAAGGTCGGTGATATAAAGCGCAACATGAATTGGTGAAGCACTATCCAGGAATGTCGTTACATCTTAGAAAAGCCTCGTACTTCTTGTAGCTGTATAGATACTTCTGTGAAGTAGAATCACTTTTCGAGTTCAAAAGTCTGCAAGCCATACTATCAGAGAGATTCAAAAGTCTGTCGTTGATATGACGTGTCTTAGCGACCTCTTCCCGAACATGCTGTCGAAGATTCAAGCCTGAAAAAATATGTTTCAGAATCAAAATCTAATTTTCAATGCTACAAAGCTAGGCGCATGCGTAGATCTGTTGAAAACTCCCTTACTTGCTTTTCCTGCAGTACAAATACTTTCATTCTGAAAATGAAGATAATCTACACAGAATTCTGGAAATTTCCCATTCTTTGAAATCAAAGGCCAATAAGGCGCTGAAATCCAGAAAGGTACAATCAAGGTTGCGGCTGCGTTTTCTGAAACCAATTTATTGATCGTTTTTCCGATACTTATTGGAGGGGGTACAAGCCAGTTTATCTCCCCTTTCCAACATTGAAAAAAACAATTCACCGCCTCTGTACCTGTACACCAAAACTTAGAGTTAAAGCGCATACACTTTGCGTTGCAACTAGAACTAAATCTGTCTACTGTATGTAGACCCCATATCTTATCTAAAATAGAAAATATGTGATTTTTGATCAGCCAATCGTCACAATCATAGCACCGACTGAGAAAATCTGCAACTACGTTCTCATCACGTGGCAACCATTTTGGCAACAAGAAGATGTTGCGTGCTCCACAAAGCTGAAAAATATGCAATGGAATTTCCTGCAAATCACATTTTCTGCTCCCATTATTAATAATACTCACTACATTTTTATTGTCAGTATGCCATTCAATATTTTCATCTGTTATTTCTTCACTCTGTTCAATCATTCTAAAAATAGCTTCCAATTCTCTCCAAGTAGAGCTTTTCAATGTTTCTCTATAAGACCATTTGCCTGTGACAGTTTTAATAACTTTACCTTTCTCACTACGCTCAATATCGCGTTCCTCACTGTCGAGGTCAGTACAATCAAACTTGCAATTTTCAAAATTTTGATTATGAAAGGCTTCAGCAATACTGCTTCTTGCATTTTCAAAGTACCCACCGTATCCACTGGCTGAAGCATCGCTATGTGCAACTACAGTACAAACCTGAGACTCTAATGTCCCTACCTGCGTCATTCAAAGAAACTACATACTCTTTCCAAAAAGCTAATTCGTCAACAGCGCCGTCTGTAACTGGTACAAGACACTCCCAGTTTATGCGCATATCTATGCATTTATACAGTTCTATCGTCTTTAATCTAACGACATGACCCAAAACAAGATGCATTGATATCAATTGACCTGTAATGCGTGCGATCTGTCTGACCTTGAACAACCTCTTTGTTTCGTTGATGACGCCCAAAATATCATTGAGCGAGTCCAATAAACGACTAACTCTGTCATGGGAAACGTATAACTTACCCGTCTGTGTATCCCATATAAAAACCCAACCATGCATATACGTACAGGGCTCCCATGAGCATTTATCCTCAGCTATGAGAAAACCAAACTCCTGTATGTATATACTCACTGATTGACTTTGCTTCTGTATGTGAAGATTCACCACCTAGACCATCATCCAGGTATAAGATGATCTTGTGACCTTGAGAGCGCCAATATTTAGTGACCTGACGCATCAGTTTAGTGAAAATATAACCTGCGGTTTTCAAACCGAATGGAAGAACATTAAATACGAAATACTGATCATGGCCGTCAGATGTCCATTTGAAACCTAAATACTTTCTGTGTTCTTTACGGAAACGTTTTAGTGCCTCCTGTTGTTGTGTTGTAAGTAGGTTTCACGACAAAAAGAAAATCGAATTGCCGAGATAAATGAAGCATTATGACGTATTTAAGTCGAAAAGTCGCTGTAAACTTGTCTTCAGCGAGGTCTTTTGGACGAAATGTCATTCAAAAAGCATGAAATTAATTGCATTTAAGTCAAAAAAATTTAATGCGATTTGTATCATGTCAACTTCAAAATAAATCGTCGTCTTGAAAGTCGTAATGGCATGAAAATCTAGATGTATCGACATCAATCAAGTTGATATGATGTAGTAAACGCACTTCTGTCGAGATGATTATATCGAAATTATGCCGAAAATACACCAAGTCGAATTTTCGAATGTCAAATTAATTTCGTGCGTTTTCATTTTTGTCGATTTCAGTCAAATATCGAGTTCTTAATCTCGAGTTATTACTTTAATCTCGTTATGCCGACTTTGCAGAAGGCAATTTGATGCGATGAAGTAGTACTTATTGATATCTTATTGCACGACTTTAATTGCTTGAAATCAACTTTGCGAGTTTTAAAAGACGCAGTTATTTAAATTGGAATTATCCTTGTCAATGTTTTTATAACATGAGACCTAACTGGGCCTATTTCTCTCTAAGATCATTCTTGACCTTTCTGCCATTTTATTGTCATCGGCAAAGATATTTTAAATAACACTTTTAGGAGACAATGAATAAGATATACTTTTATTATTCGTACTACTTCACATTGATTTCATTTTACTTACCTATGATCACATAGATCTAAACTGAAATCACATATTTCTAAAGATATAAGATTACATAATTGAGGACTTGGATTACTGAAGTAAGAACTCGGAAAACTTAACTGTGCTCTCATCTATGGGCAGCCATTTTAACATAATTACATTCATGTAATGAGTTATATCACTAAATAATGAGAGATATCACTAAATAATGAGTGATATCACTATATGATGAAAGATATCACTATATAATGAGTGTTATTTTGCCACGGACTAGTTCGAACCAATCAGAGCGTAAATCGCGTCACGTGCACGCCGTCTAAATTTCTATAGACCGTCAGCAGATCCGCCATTGCCGTATAAATGAATGCGCACGTAAAATGAGTCGTGAAACGGCAATTTTCTGCAACAAAAAACAAAAAAAAACTAAAAAAATAAAAACCCGGAGGTTTTGGTCCTCGACAAAATAAAACAGTTATTCAATTTGAAGACGTTTAACATTTATACCACTTGGTGAGTATCACTCCTGGTGGACCAGGAGTCCCCGAGGGCACATGTAGCCAAGTTCGATCAATTTCTGTTGATCGTTTCTTCAACACATTCGAAAATTTCTGTTATCAAAATTCTTGAAATTTCTAAAACGTGGGTCCTGTAGCATCATATCCCACCTATCCTGCTACGTCTTTCGGTACGCTTAAATGATGCTATTCAATTTGAAGACATTTAACATTGGTACTGACCGTCCACAGAGATTTCTCGGGTTGATCAAGCCCATAGAATGCTTCGCCTTGCCTTCTTTGGGCTTGATCTACCCGACAAATCTCTGTAGACGGCCAGTAACAAACCGAATAACATATATTTATATACTCTAATTTACGTTACCGTTTACAAGCTTTCCCATTGGCCAAAACGCGGTCACGTGCAATGCGATTAATCGTCGTATTGAACCGGTCATATTGACGCGTTTCCGGTTTTGTGTATTAAAGGAAAACTGTAGTCGGCAGCATACTCTCTGTTTGACTGAGTATGCTATTTGGCAACATTTTTTAATGAAAAAAAAATAAAAGATGAAGTGTAAAACATTTTACTAGAATACAAAATGTTTATCTGAAAATAAAAAAAATGTAAAAGTGAGCAGTGTTAAGGAACAAAACATTATGGTTACTCTTTTCTCTTCCAGTTTTTATGTATATGATAAGAAGAAAGTAGGAGATCTCCAACAAGACCCCGTTGCAGCATCAACAGTAAAACTCCAAAACACCCGATGCAAAAACACAAAAGACGAGTACAGCACGAGACGGAAAGGAGACACACGACATGTAAACATCAAACACAAAAGACTACACATAAACCGACGAGACCAATGGGTAACCGGTGCCGACTTTGGACGGCCATCTGTCACGCAAGTAGCAAATGGTGTGGTTATCCTGGATTACGTGCGCGCAACCCTCTCACTACTCCAATTACCCAAAGGTCTCGAAGAACGTACAATTGTGGTGTAAAACAACCTCCTCACTGTAAGATGACATCACACAAACAAGACCGCGAAACGCAGAGGCCCCATAGACACAGATGAATATGTAAATGGATATAAAAAGAGGGCATGCGTAATACAGTCCGTGCTCTGCCGGCTGTAGCGAGCTCATGTATGTAATCACCCGAGGAGTCCGACTGACATTCAGAGAGGACAGGTGGTCGGGGCCCTGTCTTCTCTAAAGAGGTTTGGACAGGGCCCGTCATGGAGTCCCGTCGTCACAGTCAGTCAGAGTGCAAGTCTCAAGGATGCGCTTGTACAAGACTGTAGATTGGTCAAGTACCAAGCCTAGTGTCCGTCTGGTGACATTAGGATCATACCCACGGTATAAAAGGCGTTTGATGATTCTGACGCATTTTGATGGTTATGCTGCCTACCTTTGATCCTTTTTATTTTGTTTACCATATCACCATAAAAGACAGGTTGTGTAATACCCATAGTAATGTACTCATGCATGTATAGATCCGAATTTTAAAAGAAGTTGACTGTAATTTTTGTAAAATTTCCAGAAAGTCTTAACTAGTTTATGAAAGCGGAAACCTTGACCTAAAAGTTTTTTGGTAATTTGTAAATTTCTACTGTGAAAATCCAAAATATCAGTACATGCTCTAGCGTACCGGATGAGCTGTGATATGTAAATGCCGTATGACGGTAATCTTGGAACATCACTGTCAAGCCAAGGGAAATTTACTATGTTGAATCCAAAATCATCCCTTTTGTCATATACACTTGTATGAATCTTTCCGTTTACAATTTTGATATTTAGGTCCAAAAAGGGTACCTTTGATAAAACGATTAAAGCACAGATGTTTCGGTCGATATGATGATTTATGGAGTGACAAAACCAATATCAACCTCGGCCTTCGGCCTCGGTCGATATTGGTTTTATCACTCCATAAATTATCATATCGACCTCATCACTGTGCAATAATTGTATAATATCACTATATAATGAGTGGCATCACTATATAATGAGTGATATCACTAATTTAAAAAGTGATATCACTCATTAAAATGAGTTTTATCACAAATTAAAATGAGTTTTATCACAAATTAAAATGAGTTTTATCACAAATTAAAATGAGTTTTATTACAAATTAAATAGAGATGTAACTATTTTCTCTACATCTTGAATACAAGTGATATCACTAATTTTAATATTGATATCATTAATGGAACTAGAGATATCAGTTATAAATAAGTGATCCTGGGCCTGCTTGGGTAGAGGTCATTTGAATTATTGTTCAGAATGAAAGATATCACTTACTTGAATAAGAGATATATCTGATTTTGAAAGACTTATTGATATCACTAATTCAAATATTGATATCGCTAATTTTAAGGGATATGAGTATTTTCAGAAAAGAGTGATTAAAGATATCAATAACTTGAAGGTTTGAATGTTAAACGTCTTTAAATTCAATAGCATCATTTAAAACCTGATAAATTTACAGCATGGACCAGACATGCACGTTTCGGGTACTAAACCCTCGTCAGTGATCCTCAGTCTAAACAATGTAATATGGCCAAAAAGTATGAAAATAATTATGTCCAAAAATGTACCAAAAGACGTAGCAGAATGGGTGGGATATGATGGGTGGGATATATATTTAACACGCATAGTTTTGAAAACCTTAACTGCATGACATCTAATGTTGTGTACGGAATAGAGTGCTCACTTTGTGGATTGATTTATGTGGGCGAAACCAAAGGCCAGCTCCGAAAAAGAATGTCAGGACACCGGTCAAAAATAAATAATAAAGGAAGTCAACTCCTTTACCGTCATTTTGACCAGGCGGATCATTCTGTTTTATCTATGAGAGTCAGAATCCTGGAGAAAATATATCACCCCACAAACAATCCCAATTTGAGCACACCTCTCCGTCGCAACAGAGAAGAGTTCTGGATAAAAAATCTTAACACTGCAGCGCCCTATGGGTGCAATGATAACATCAGCACTATAGGAAACTTAACAAGTCCCGGTTGTCAATCGGTAAATGTGACTAGCTTATTCAACAGATCACAAAGAAGACCTCGAAGTCATGGCATTCGAAAATATAATAGGCCTGAGATACATAGTTTCTCCTTCGATGACTTGGTTCCATTTTTGAATGAGCCTCTAGGCCTGCATTATATTCGTACCAAATTATACTCTGTTCCTTTACGGAAGTGACACGAAATCAACGATTATACGAAGGACCTCGCATATACCGATACACGTTCCCCAGAATACAGACTACAAGGAGTCATCTTGGACATTTCTACTTTTCGTTTATTTCAAGCAGTTAGATCAGATAAATCAGAGGAGAAAACAAACCGCCCTTTCATTAAAGTAAGATTTGCAAACAAAGGTATTGATAACTTGAATCTTGGTCAAATTTTGAATCACAAAACTGTCACAGAAAAAATCCCACAATATTTTAAAAGAAAAGAAACTCCTTGTATTTGCTATAGCTACACACCAACAGTTGCATCTAAAATTTACAATTACAAACGATTCCTGCAGTGTATTGATTTAAGTAATCCCTCACTACATCCACTTCCCTGCGAATGTTCTTCATCGGATTTCAACTACTCTCCTTGTGGACACTTTATTACTGGTGACCTTAGTATAGTCAAGAACGACAAGTTGAGAGAATTGTTAAAAAAGGGTCCCAAATACAGAGAAAGTATGTCCTTTACATGGAACCAAAATGTCAAAATTATCATGGACTCTTGTGAGGAATATGCAAGACGTTGGGCAAAGAAAGAGGATGTACAGCTCGACACCCTCTCCGAATGGATAAAATCAATCAGAGGATTACTTTTATCTAGAATTAACCGATTAAAATCAACTGTGAACACCAGATTCGTGTCTATATTTAAAGACCCTGATGTTATCACAGAACTTACCTACCTCCAAGAACATTATGTCATCACACCAGCGGACAAAGCCTCAAATAATTACACATTTACTTGCAAAAAGTACTATTTCGACAGTCTAGTTAAAGAGTTGGGTTTAAATTCGACACCTGGAAATCCCACTTACACCCCAACAAACCTTTCTGCCTCTGAAATAATAGATAACCACAAATCAGCTCTTGCTTCCTTTCGCTTCGACACTACCAATTTAGATTTAGATTTACCATACTTATACTGCATACCTAAAATGCATAAGAATCCGTAGAAACAACGTTTCATCGCTGGTTCCTCAAAATGTTCTACCAAATCTGTATCGATCTTAATCACCAAAGTTTTATCTGAAATCAAATCTGGGCTACAAAAATATTGTTCGACAGTATATTCTCGCAGTGGTATCAATCAGATGTGGATTTTAAAGAATTCGAAGGAACTTTTAGAACATCTGAAATCCACTCATTTTAGTAGAGTCCATTCGATCAAAGCCTTTGATTTTTCGACACTTTACACTACAATTCCACATTCTAAATTGAAAGAAAGACTCGCAAAAATTATAAGTAATGCGTTTACAAGTAAGAACGGTAATCGCAAATACAAATTTATTGTTGTTAACTATGACAAAACCTACTTTGTAAAAGAAAAGTCAGATTCTGAAAATAAGTACACTGAAACAGACATTATTCAGATGTTAAACTTTCTGATCGACAACATTTTTGTGGTGTTTGGAGGAAAGGTCTTCCAGCAAATTGTCGGAATTCCAATGGGTACGAATTGTGCCCCACTCCTTGCCGACATTTTCCTTTACTCGTACGAAGCTGAATTCATTCAATCTTTGGTCTCTGAAGGGAAAAGATACTTAGCTTCTGATTTCAACTTCACTTACAGATACATAGACGATGTGTTGTCCATCAATAATCCAACATTCGCGGATTACCTGAGCAGTATCTATCCTTCGGAGCTTGAAGTCAAAGAAACTACAGAGACAAATAATTCAGCATCCTATTTGGACATAATGTTGTCCTACGACACTGATGGTCACATGAACACCTCACTCTATGACAAACGTGACGACTTCAATTTCAGCATTACGAACTTTCCTTTTCTGAGTAGCAACATCCCTTCATCGCCTGCTTATGGCGTGTTCATATCTCAGTTGATACGCTATGCCAGAGCAAGTACCAAATATACGGATTTTGTTCTGAGAGCTAGGCGTCTTTCAGATAAGCTTCTCAGTCAGGGATATGTTTGTGACCGACTAACATCGTCACTGAGGAAGTTCTACGGTCGATATGGGGAACTCGTCATACACTATGATGTCCCACTATCCAGAATGGTGGATGATATTCTGTCATAGACCATTTGAACCATCCAACCAAAGATTGTACTCTATATCTTCCAAAATGGAAGTAACCGGATGTGACAGTTCTACCGAATTGAAGCGACGGGTGTTGCATGCAAGCAGGAGATGCTTACTCTTCCTGGGCACCTGGTCTCACTCTCATATCGGGAGTTCGCTTCTTTTCATATGGTGGAGGTTTTTGTTTTTGTTTGCTTTGGTTCCTGTTTTGTCCTGATTTTGTATGCCTTCGGTTTCTGGTTTTCTGGATTGTCGATTTTGTACTGTAGACGGGGATATGGTCATTATCCATATTTGTCATGCTACAGGACCCATGTTTTAGAAATTTAAAGAAATTTTGTAACAGAAAATTTCAAATGCGTTAAAGAGACAGACGATCAACCGAAGTTGATCGAACTTGGCTACATGTGCCCTCGGGGACTCTTGGTCCACCAGCAGTGACACTCACTAAGTAGTTCAAATGTTAAACGTCTTTAAATTCAATATATGTGATGTCACTAATTAGAGATATCATATTAAAATTATTGATATCACTAATTACAATGAAAATTTAATATCACTAATTAAATGGAAGAAAGGAGGAGACCTCCAACAACACTCGATTGCAGCACCCACAGCAAAACCCCAAAATACCCAATGCAAATACACATAGCAGATACGCATAGAAATAGGCGCAAAAGGAAAAAATGACTTAAAGTCGATCCTTTCGATAATCGCAACATCACTCACAATAGAGCACAAATTTGAGCATCGACGGAACCCTAGGAAGCTAGAGGTGGGGCCAGATGCCCGGGAGAAGTGAGCATCACCGCACCCGCCGTCGATGTTCACGCGCGTAAATGAAAACAATATCTAAAATACTGTGTATACATGTACTGTCTAGGGTTATGTGAAGGAACACCAATGTTATAATAAAACGTCTTCAAATTCATTAGCATCATATAAAAGGAGAAAAATTTACAGCATGGATTAGACATGTACGTTTCGGGTATTTAACCAAACTTGAAAAATTTAACTCACGCAAAAGAAACATGAAACGGATTAGAAAAGATTCAGCATTCGATTTATCAAGGACAGACTAGATTCTGAGTTAGTTGGATCCCAGATTATTGGATATAAAATGAGTGGACAAATATCTCTTACACCGGTTGCATCCAAGTCGGGATGGATCGAAGTAAGGTATGATCAAAGGTGATGAGATGCCGGATGGAATAAATCCTTAACAGTCAGAATCCTAGATGTTATGGATCCAGAAAAAGATATGACCCTGTTAGGGAATGGGGAAAAATATAGGTTTGATTTTGGAGAAGGTGGATAACGATTGGATGGTTGTGCGAAGGGATGGACTAGAGGTGACGTGGATCCAATCCATACGTAATCAACAACTCCTGATAAACACCACCATGGAACATCGGATCTACATGTATAAGGTACTAAACGTAGTCGAATTCCTGCGTTTCCCAGGCACGGGATGTTCAACGAAGGTCGATGGGGTAGGTTAAGAAAGTGTGTCCATGTAGGAATGCATCCTACATAGTGTTGATCCGAGGTTGAATTGATAAGGTATAGGGTGGATCCCGGAAGGTAGGATACGATGTAGGCTGTATACATGATAGGTTTGGTGTAGAGTGAGTTAATCCTTACAAGTTTGTCTATTGAGGAATATTTTGAAATTGAGAGCACTTTCATGAAACTGTATATCAAACATTGTCGGACTTTTAGTAGGTTCCTTTATGTAATACCCCAATTTTTTCATAAGTAAGATGTAACACTTGTGTTTGGTCCTTTTCTATAGCAACACGTAAGTGTTCCAACCTTATACCTTCACATTTCAAATCGATTTATTATACACCAGATACGTTTTGGATACTCAATCCTCATTAGAGATGCTACCATCCGAAGTGACTTTTAGACACAACCAAAATTTCATTTTTAGTAGCATCCTGCTTATATTTTTGAAAAGTTAGATTTGTGCAATTTGCAGAGAGTGTGCGGCTCCACATTTCCTGTAGGGTATATATTCAGTAGCAAAATAGCATTGTGATGTTAATCTATTTTAATTTCGATGATATTTTTGAACGAAATGACAAGTTTTTTTTAAAAAAAAAAGCAAAATAATATTTATAAATAGATAAAGTGCCAAAATCAAAGAATCTCTCAGGAAGCAGAGCTCGAAAGAAGTAATTGATACATTTAAAACATTTATCTCTATGGGTAACACTTTGATCAAGTGAAAGAATATCAAAGCATCGAATCCTGAATCTTTTCCAAATCCGTTTTCATTCCAGGTCCAATTCCTCTAACACTTTAACAATTCCCTTAGACTCGCAAACCAGGATTCAAACTTGGATCTAAATCCACTCTGTATCCTACTCTCATTGGATCAAATCCGACAATCCCTAATGAACCTTACTTCTGAAATTCTGATCTGGATCCGAAACGAGATTTTTTTCTCCAACGAGGGTGAATCCAGGATTAACCATAGGGGACAGTCAGACTCCTCTGGCGATAAATGCATGAACTCGCTACAGTCGCATAGCACGGACTGAATTTCGTATGCCCTCTTTTTTTATATCAATTTACATATCCATCTGTGTCATGCTGTCTGTTTGTTTGTCTTACAGTGAGGTGGTTATTTTACACCACAAGTGTGCGCTTCGATACCTCTGGGTAATCGGAAAAGTGGGAAGATTGTGCGCACGTAATTCGATTACCACACCGTCTGATAGATGACAGATGGCCGTCCTAGGTCGGAACCGGTTGCCCATTGGTCTACTTTTTATGTGTAGTGTTTTGTGTTTCATGTTTCTTTGGCGTGAGTTAAATTTTTAAAGTTTGGTAAAATACCCGAAACGTGCATGTCTTACTCCTCCCGGGCACCTGATCCAACCTCTAGCTTGCTAGGGTTCCGTCGATGCTCAAATTTGTGCTCTATTGTGAGTGATGTTGCGATTATCGTCAGGATCTTCTTTAACTCATTTGTCCCTTTTGCGTCTATTTCAATGCGTATCTGCTATGTGTATTTACATTGGGTGTTTTGCTGTGGGTGCTGCAATCGAGTATTGTTGGAGGTCACCTGCATTCCTTCATTTAAGGAGGTCCCGGACAGCCAGGCTTAAATTTGATCCAATCATTTAATTTTCCTTAAAATTATAAATGTTAGTAATTGAAAATACTTTTTCTATACATGCAAAGTTTCAAAAATTTTTTACCGTTAGTTTTGAAGCTACGAACGTACATAAATACCCATTGAAAGCCCCAAAATGGGACGTAAATATGACGTTAGAATTAACACACTTTATGTAATGAAAAAAAGTCACAAATCTTCTGTAGAGGCAGAATATTAACAAGTTCTGTATTTTTATGCCCCCGGAATCAAAGATTCGGGGGCATATAGTTTTTGGCCTGTCCGTCTGTTTGTATGTTTGTCTGTCTGTTTGTCCGAAAAACTTTAACATTGGGCATAACTTTCGAATGGAAGGTGATACGGCTTTCATATTTCACATGTGTATTCCTTGTGACAAGAGCTTTCCATTGACACCAAAATTTTTGACCTCTTGACCTTGACCTTTGACCTACTTTTCGAAAACTTTAACATCGGACATAACTTTTGAATGGGAGGTGATAGGGTTTTCATATTTCACATGTGTATTCCTTGTGACAGGGCCTTTCTATTGATACCAAAATTTTTGACCTCGTGACCTTGACCTTGACCTTTGACCTACTTTTCAAAAACTTTAACATTGGGCATAACTTTTGAATGGGAGGTGGTAGGGCTTTCATATTTGACATGTGTATTATTTGTGACAAGACCTTTCCATGGATACCTTAATTTTTGACCTCGTGACCTTGACCTTTGACCTTCTTTTAAAAATCTTTAACATTGGACATAACTTTTGAATGGGAGGTGATAGGGTTTTAATATTTCACATGTGTATTCCTTGTGACAAGACCTTTCCATCGATACCAAAATTTTTAACCAAGTGACCCTGACCTTGACCTTTTATATACATTTACTTAACAGAAAATAGTGTTTATACTAACATAGATGCTACCGGGGGCATTCGTGTTTCACAAACACAGGCTTTTTCATTTAGATATGATGTGGGCAATCGGATATGTATAGAATCATGAATGATCACTAAGACTTTTAAAAGAAATTGTCGAAAGGAGATAAATTTATGTCTATTTTCAAAACGTCTTTGAGTTGCTAATTTTTAATAATATCAAAGTCCATTTATCTGAAACTCTATCATTTATTTTCCTTAAAAACTTGATAATATCTTCTTCATATGTCAAGTGAAACACCGATAAATTCCTATTGAAATGTGACCGTCAGTTTTTAAGTTATAGTGATTTTGTGACCCCCTACCCCTTATTTCTACGTTACTTAATCCTGACGTTCTTGCGAAAAACGCGCCAATGTCGCCGTTACTATTGTGACGTCATAATTGATCCAGAACCTTCCGATGGGGTTGTTTCGGATACTGTTCTGGACCCCCTTAATTAGTGATATAAATAATTTTAATGTGATATCTCTTTTTAGATTATTGATATTACTATTAACCTAGTGACATCACTAATTCAAACTATTGATATCACTATTTTAAGTTATTGATATCTCTATTTTAATTGGTGATATCACTCTTTTCTGAAAATACTCATATCCCTAATAAAATTAGTGGTATCAATATTTGAATAAGTGCTATCAATAAGTCTTTCAAAATCAGAGATATCTCTTATTCAAATTTGTGATATCTATTATTCTGAACAATAATTCAAATGACTTCTACCCAAGCTGGTGCAGGATCGAAAACCGAAATAGAATTAGTGATATCACTTATTCAAATAGTGATATCGCTATTTTAAAAAGGGATACATGTATAACTATTTGGAAATAGTGATATCATTTGTTTAATTAGAGATATCCCTAAATCAAATTACTGATATCTCCTTTTGAAATAGTATATCACTAATTTAATTACTGATGTTTCTAGTTCGATGCATGATATACATACTAAAATTAGTGATATCACTTGTTTTCAAGATGTAGGGAAATAAGTGATTTCTCTATTTAATTAGTGATAATATTAAACGTCTTCAAATTCAATAGCATCATTCATAAACGGATAAATTTGCAGCATGGACCAGACATGCACGTTTCGGGTACTCAACCCTCGTCAGTGATCCTCAATCTAAACAATGTAATATGGCCAAAGAGGGTGAGAATTATTTTGTTAAAAAATGTACCGAAAGATGTAGCAGAATGGATGGGATATGATGCTACAGAACGCACGTTTTAGAAATTTCAAGAATTTTAGTACCAGAAAATTTTCAATGCATTGAAGAGACAGACGATCAACCGAAGTTGATCGAAGTTGGCTACATGTGCCCTCGGAGACTCCTGGTCCAAAAGCGTTGACACTCACCAAGTAGTTCAAATATTAAACGAAAACTCATTTAAATGAGTGATATCTCTTTTTAAATTAGTGATATCACTAATTATATAGTGATATCACTCATTAAATGTATATAATATTGTTAAAATGAGAGCACAGATACATGTCATCTGAGTTCTTACTTCAGGAATCCAAGCCCTCAAATATGTAATCTAATATGTAATTGTGAACATAGTTTAGTACAAATGAAATCAATGTTAAGTAGCACGAATAATAAAAGTATATCTTATTCATTGTCTCCGAAAAGTATTATTTGAAATATCTTTGCTGATAGCAATAAAAAGGCATAGAGGTCATGGATAATCTCAGAGAGATGAGAGAAATAGCCCCACTTGGGCCTCATGTTATAAAAACATTGACAAGGATAATTCCATTTGTAATAACTGCGTCTTTTAAAACTCGCAAAGTTGATTTCAAGCAATTAAAGTCGTGCAAAAAGATATCAATAAGTACTACTTCATCGCATCAAATTGCCTTCCGCGAAGTCGGCATAACGAGATTAAGGTAATAACTCGAGATTTAGAACTCGATATTTGACTGAAATCGACGAAAGAGAAATCGCACGAAATTAATTTGACATTCGAAAATTCGACTTGATGTATTTTTGGCATAATTTCGACATAATCATCTCGACAGAAGTGCGTTTACTCCAACATATCATTTTGAATGATGTCGATACATCTAGATGTTCATGCCATAACGACTTTTAAGACGACGATTTATTTTGAAGTTGACATGAGACAAATCGCATTGAATTTTCTTGACTTAAATGAAATTAACTTCATGCTTTTTGAATGACATTTCGTCCAAAAGACCTCGCTGAAGACAAATTTACAGCGACTTTTCGACTTAAATACGTCATAATTCTTCATTTATCTCGGCAATTCGATTTTCTTTTTGTCTTGAAACCTACTAACAATACAACAACAGGAGGCACTAAAACGTTTCCGTAGTTCTTCAAGGATCATGACATGATGATATGCACCTTTCAGATCAAATTTAAACAAGAAATCCCCTTGTTTAAACATTTGTCTTGCAACATTGGTCTCTTCAAACTTACATTTAAACAAATGTAGGAAAGGATTGTACGGAAGCCAGTTCGTGCCATGTTATATTTTTGCTATCTCGTAGTTACGAGAAACTTTTCTCATAGTTACGAGAAACGTTTCTCGTAGTTACGAGAAACTTTTCTCGTAATTACGAGAAGCTTTTCTTGTAGTTACGAGAAACGTTTCTCGTAGTTACGAGAAAGGTTTTCTCGTAGTTACGATAAACTTTTCTCGTAGTTACGAGAAACTTTATTCGTAGTTATGAGAAATAAATCTCGTAATTACGAGAAAAAAATCGAACGCATTATTTCTCGTAATTACGAGAAACGTTTCTCGTAACTACGAGAATTTTTTCTCGTAACTACGAGAAACGTTTCTCGTAACTACGAGAATTTTTTCTCGTAACTACGAGAAAAGTTTCTCGTAACTACGAGAATTTTTTCTCGTAACTACGAGAAAAGTTTCTCATAATAACGAGAATTTTTTCTCGTAGTTACGAGAAAAAATTCTCGTTATTACGAGAAGCTTTTCTTGTAGTTACGAGAAACGTTTCTCGTAGTTACGAGAAAGGTTTTCTCGTAGTTACGAGAAACTATTCTCGTAGTTACGAGAAACTTTTTTCGTAGTTATGAGAAATAAATCTCGTAATTACGAGAAAAAAATCGAACGCAGTGAGGTGTTCATGTGACCATCCGTGTCGTAGGACAATATTATGTCCAAATAGGATGCTGAATTATTTGTCTCTGTAGTTTCTTTGACTTCAAGCTCCGAAGGATAGATACTGCTCAGGTAATCCGCGAATTTTGGATTATTGATGGACAACACATCGTCTATGTATCTGTAAGTGAAGTTGAAGTCAGAAGCTAAGTATCTTTTCCCTTCAGAGACCAAAGATTGAATGAATTCAGCTTCGTACGAGTAAAGGAAAATGTCGACAAGGAGTGGGGCACAATTCGTCCCCATTGGAATTCCGACAATTTGCTGGAATACCTTTCCTCCAAACACCACAAAAATGTTGTCGATCAGAAAGTTTAACATCTGAATAATATCTGTTTCAGTGTACTTATTTTCAGAATCGGACTTTTCTTTTACAAAGTAGGTTTTGTCATAGTTAACAACAATAAATTTGTATTTGCGATTACCGTTCTTACATGTAAACGTATTACTTATAATTTTTGCGAGTCTTTCTTTCAATTTTGAATGTGGAATTGTAGTGTAAAGTGTCGAAAAATCAAAGGCTTTGATCGAATGGACTCTACTAAAAGTCCAAGAGTGGATTTCAGATGTTCTAATAGTTCCTTCGAATTCTTTAAAATCCACATCTGGTTGATTCCGCTGCGAGAATATACTGTCGAACAACATTATTGAAGCCCAGATTTGATTTCAGATAAAACTTTGGTGAGTAAGATCGATACAGATTTGGTAGAACATTTTGAGGAACCAGCGATGAAACGTTGTTTGTACGGATTCTTATGCATTTTAGGTATGCAGTATAAGTATGGTAAATCTAAATCTTAATTGTTAGTTTGGAAGCCAAAGGAAGCAAGAGCTGATTTGTGGTTATCTATTATTTCAGAGGCAGAAAGGTTTGTTGGGGTGTAAGTGGGATTTCCAGATGTCGCATTTAAACCAATATCTTTAACTAGACTGTCGAAATAGTACTTTTTGCAAGTAAATGTGTAATTATTTGAGGCTTTGTCCGCTGGTGTGATGACATAATGTTCTTGGAGGTAGGTAAGCTCTGTGATAACATCAGGGTCTTTAAATATAGACTCGAATCTGGTGTTCACAGTTGATTTTAATCGGTTAATTCTAGATAAAAGTAATCCTCTGATGGATTTTATCCATTCGGAAACGGTGTTGAGCACATTTTCAGCAGTACTTGAATGGAAAGCAGCATGGGTGTCCAAAGCAAACAGCTCATTTGTTTCTTCCATAAAAGGATTTGCCATTTCTTTCAAAACTGAGTACAATTTCTGCACTCTTTCTTTAAATACTTTCTGAACCCGCTCAGTCTGCTCATGGTGCTTATGAAATTGATTTCTATGCAGGTCCTTTGCTCCACAGTCATCTAGTTTCCCATACTGAGAGACAAGCTAACTGACTTCATGACCTGCAACCATCCATTCCTTTGTGCTGCGGGATCTTCTGTTACACCCATGGCTCCGCCTACGCCATTTACATGCATTCTTTTGCTCGTGAGCTTGATCAATTGCTTTGAAATTCTTGATCAATTGCTATGAAAATTCTTGATCAATTGCTATGAAAATTAAATTGTCCTTCTTTTGGACCACTTTTGTTTATCTAACTGCAGCATGGAAAAAGTAAATGAATTTTTCCTATTTTCAACGGTTTTTCTTGGAAAAATTTCACTTTTACCCCAAAACTTCGAAATGCCTAAGAATGCTAGAGTGGCACCCGCCGGATAACCAAACACTCTCATGCAAAAGCATTTTGTGTGTAACAAATTTTTGGGTTTTATGAATGGCACCTAGACTAAAAAGAAAAATGGGGGTCATTCATACCCATTGCCAACTGAACCACACTATGATTTATGATAATACTAAGTTTACGGTTTGAATTTTCCGTTTAAGGTGGTTCGGGTATCGCGTGACATCATCACTAATTTCCAAAATATGTAAGAATAATGTTGAATTGCCATAATTAATTGCAGATGATTAAAATAGGTTATTTAACAAATATTTAATGATTTTATCATGTTTGAATAATAAATCCTTCAAATCTTAGAACTTTTTTGTTTGTCATACAGGTTTTTTTTTACGCATTTTTGGCTTGAAATATAGCATTTTTGTATTTAAATTTACAATATCTTTAAAAGTTATAGTCGAAACTCCTTAGAATTTGGTATATATATAAATTGTTTCACCCTTAAAACATGTAAATGACGAAAAAGGTACCTTGCAGGGGTTTCCTTTAATTAAAGGGCATATGAATATAGTCTCTGGCATATTTTGATATCAAATATTAGCCCGCAAATTGTGACATTTTTTACCATTTCATTGCTATTTATCTATATATTACAATTGTCTTGTCTTCTTCTGCTAATAATAAGTACCTGCAGTTCTTAAACAAGTGTTTTCCATTAGAAAATTTGACTTTAGATACCTGATATTCATTTTTATTCAGTTTTCCTTGGTAATACTCAAAATTTGGGCAAAATATTATTTTCCGCTAATAGTGCCCGACTTTGTTCAAGTATTAGACCCGAAAGATGCCCTGCACGATGTATATATTTTATACATTTTAGAATATCTGAAGATAGATTTTGAGTTTAGAGAAAAAATAAAGTTAGTTTGACCATCCAAACAGTGTCAAAATAACGATACTCGAACCCCCTTAAGAAAGGAAATCCGGAATTAGACAGGGGGAAGGTTGGACCCGGTGTTGTAGCATAGATCATCCCCCCGCACAGATCATCCCACCGGATTAACTGACCAAGTATAGAACACCCCCCCCCTGTAAAGGGGATATTCTATCCGCACGGTTTATCCCCCTGTAGAGTTTCAGCATAGAACATAACCCGGGAAATAAAGCGGCCCGGGTCCTACCTTCACCCTTCAAATTCTTAAACGGAAATATCAAACCGTAAAATATAGTGCGGGAATGGTTGTTATAAGATTCAAGAAAACACTCCGTTTTCCATAAGGAGAAGATACAAAATGATGAGAAATATTTTTTTATGTTGATGCAGGTATCACCCAAAAATGGACGGAAAACTTTTGCATCAACCCGCTTCGCGTTTAGCAGGTTTTGGAGGGTCACTTGTAGACATACGCAATGAAACATCGACGGCGGGTGCGGCTAGCCAAACAGGGGATGCTTACTCCTCCCGGGCACCTGGTCCCACCTCTGGTTTGCTAGGGGTCCGTCGATGCTCAATTTGATGCACTATTGTGAGTGCTGTTGATATTATTGTCAGGATCTTCTTTGACTAATTTGAGTGGTACAATTTGTAGAAGTTTCAGTTTTTACAATATTCCGGGGTAGAGTTTCACACAAAATATTTGACATATCGCATTTCTTTTGATCATTTAACTTGGAACTATCCGACTTTATGGAGGTTTCACTTCTATAGCAGTTTATATGCCCGTTATGTGTCATATGGTGATACAATGTAATGATGAAAGGAGCCGATGTTTTTCACGGGAAAGGGGGAGGGGTCCTCTTCATACCTTCAGTTATACATGTAATTTTCACGGAAAAAATCCCACCATATTTCAAAGGAAAAGAAACTCCTTGTATTTCATATAGCTACACACCAACAGTTGCATCTAAAATTTACAATTACAAACGATTCCTGCAGTGTACTGATTTAAGTAATCCCACACTACAAACACTTCCTTGCGAATGTTCTTCATCGGCTTTCAACTACTCTCCTTGTGGACACGTTATTACTGGTGACCTCAGTATAGCCAAGAACGACAAGTTGAGAGAAATGTTAAAAAAGGGTCCCAAATACAGAGAAATTAAGTATGTCCTTTCAAAATCATCATGGACTGTTATGTGGGATATGCAAGACGTTGGGCAAAGAAAGAGGATGTACAGCCCGACACCCTTTCCGAATGGATAAAATACATCAGAGGGTTACTTTTATCTAGAATGCATCGATTAAAATCAACTGTGAACACCAGATTCGAGTCTATCTTTAAAGACCCTGTTGTTATCACAGAGCTTACCTACCTCCAAGAACATTATGTCATCACACCAGCGGACACAGCCTCAAATAATTACACCTTTACCTGCAAAAAGTACTATTTAGACAGTCTAGTGAAAGAGTTGGGTTACAATTCGATACCCGGAAATCCCACATACACCCCAAAAAATATTTCTGCCTCTGAAATAATAGATAACCACAAACGAGCTCTTGCTTCCTTAAGCTTCGACACTTTCAATTTAGATTTAGCTTTACCATTATTACATGTTTACTGCATACCTAAACTGCATAAGAATAGGTACAAACAACGTTTCATCGCTGGTTCCTCAAAATGTTCTACAAAATCTGTATCGATCTTACTCACAAAAGTTTTATCTGAAATCAAGTCCTGGCTTCAAAAATATTGTTCGACAGTATATTCTCGCAGTGGTATAACCAGATATGTATTTTGAAGAATTCGATGGAACTTTTAGAATATATGAAATCCATTAATTTTAGTAGAGTCCATTCGATCAAAGCCTTTGATTTTTCGACACTTTACGCTACAATCCCACATTCTAAACTGAAAGAAAGACTCGCAAAAATTATAAGTAATACAAATTTATTGTTGTTAACTATGACAAAACCTACTTTGTAAAAGAAAAGTCCGATTCTGAAAATAAGAACACTGAAACAGATATTATTCAGATGTTAAACTTTCTGGTCGACAACATTTCTGTGGTGTTTGGAGGAAAGGTCTTCCAGCAAATTGTCGGAATTCCAATGGGAACCACTTGTGCCCCACTCCTTGCCGACATTTTCCTTTACTCGTACGAAGCTGAATTCATTCAATGACAATATCCCTGTATACAGCACGAAATCAATAATTCAGAAAATCAGAAACCGAAGGCATACAAAATCAGGATTAAACAAGAACCTAAGCAAACAAACAATCTTTGGTCTCTGAAGGGAAAAGATACTTAGCATCTGACTTCAACTTTACTTACAGATACATAGACGATGTGTTGTCCATCAATAATCCAACATTCGCGGATTACCTCATCAGTATCTATCCTTCGGAGCTTGAAGTCAAAGAAACTACAGAGACAAATAATTCAGCATCTTATTTGGACATAATGTTGTCCTACGACACGGATGGTCACATGAACACCTCACTCTATGACAAACGTGACGATTTCAATTTCAGCATTACAAACTTTCCTTTTCTGAGTAGCAACATCCCTTCATCGCCTGCTTATGGCGTGCTCATATCTCAGTTGATACGCTATGCCAGAGCAAGTACCAAATATACGGATTTTGTTCTGAGAGCTAGGCGTCTTTCAGATAAGCTTCTCAGTCAGGGATATGTTTGTGACCGACTAACATCCATGGCCAATGCTGTAAATTTATCACGTTTTAAATGATGCTGTTGAATTTAAAGACGTTTAACATTTGAACTACTCGGTGAGTGTCACTGCTGGTGGACCAAGAGTCCCCGAGGGCACATGTAGCCAAGTTCGATCAACTTCGTTTGATTGTCAGTCTCTTGAACGCATTTGAGATTTTCTGTTACACATATTTCTTGAAATTTCTAAAACGTGGGTCCTGTAGCATCATATCTCACCCATTCTGCTACGTCTTTTGGTAAATTTTTAGACATAATAACTTTCATACTTTTTGGTCATATTGCATTGTTTAGACTGAGGATCACTGACGAGGGTTTAGTACCCGAAACGTGCATGTCTGGTCCATGCTGTAAATTTATCAGGTTTTGAATGATGCTATTGAATTTAAAGACGTTTAACATTTGAACTATTCGGTGAGTGTCACTGCTGGTGGACCAAGAGTCCCCGAGGGCACATGTAGCCAAGTTCGATCAACCTCGGTTGATTGTCAGTCTCTTGTTCGCATTTGATATTTTATGTTCCACAATTTCTTGAAATTTCTGAATCGTGGGTCCTGTAGCATCATATCCCACCCATTCTGCTACGTCTTTTGGTACATTTTTAAACATAATAACTTTCATACTTTTTGGCCATATTGCATTGTTTTGTCTGAGGATCACTGACGAGGGTTTAGTACCCGAAACGTGCATGTCTGGTCCATGCTGTAAATTTATCAGGTTTTAAATGATGCTATTGAATTTAAAGTTGTTTAACATCGTCACTGAGGAAGTTCTACGGTCGATATGGGGAACTCGTCATAAATTATGATGTCCAACTCTCAAGAATGGTGGATGATATCCTGTCATAGACCATTTGAACCATCCAACCAAAGATTGTACTCCATGTCTTCCGAAATGGAAGTAACCGGAAGTTCTACCGGATTGAAGCGGCGGGTGTTGCATGCAAGCAGGAGATGCTTACTCTTCCTGGGCACCTGGTCTCACTCCCATATCGGGAGTTCGCTTCTTTTCATATGGTGGAGGTTTTTGTTTGTTTGCTTTGGTTCCTGTTTAATCCTGATTTTGTATGCCTTCGGTTTCTGTTTCTTCATTATCGATTTTGTGCTGTACACAAGGATATGGTCATTATCCGTATTTGTGATTGAACCATAACAGTCATTAAAATGAAATCAAAGATTTTTGCTTAGAAACTTTACTAATAAGATAGAAGGTTAATTGTTTCAAGAAACAGAAGTATCTAACAAGACTGTAGCTCTCCTGGTTGTTTTTTTTTAATTCACTCAATGACAAGTGAATTTATATTATGATACCTGTATATAACATGACCACATCCGTTTTGATGTTCCTGGGTGCAAGGAGCTCCAACAAAATATCAGGTTTTTAACTACAGCACAAACCCATCATGTTGCAAAAGAAATTAAGTATCCATTATTTATTACTTGCGAGCACAAGATTTACATGGAATTAAATAGGAGAAAATGACTACACCCATTTTCTAAGTCCCTGGGGGTCAGGGATCAAACAAAATATCTGGTTCACAACTGTAGACCACAGATCCATCACATTGCAAAGAGAGTTAACTCTCCATCATTTATAGCTTCAGAGGAGTTGTGAGTACAAGATGGAATAGACTTATATTTGAGAAATTGACCACATCTATTTGATATGAACCTGGAGGTCAGGGGCTCAAACAAAATATCAGGTGCACAACTACAGTTCAGACCGTCATATTGCAAAAAAAAAATAGTCTCCATCATCTATAGCTTCCGGTTTAAAAACAACAGATGCACAACTTGACCACAAGTATAGGAGAATATGACCTCACCCATTTTCATAGTCCCTGAGAATCAGGGGCTCAAACAAAATAGTAGGTGCACAACTAGACAACATACCAGTTGCAAAAAGTATTGTATCTCCATCATTTAAAGTGTCAGAGCAGTTGTGAGCAAACGTTAACATAGATTATATAGGAGAAAATTACCACACCCATTTTCAAAGTCCCTGGGGGACATGGGATTAAACAAAGTATCACAATCACAACTATACCACAGACCTCTTATATTCCATAAAGAATTTAGTGACTCCATCATTTATTGTGTCACAGGAGTTGTGAGAACAAGATAAAATAGACTTACATGTACAATGTGTATAAGTAAAAAATAAAATTACATAGATTTATATAGGAGAAAATGACCACACCAATTTTCCGAGGTCCCTGTCCCTGGGATCAGAAGCCCAAACAAAATATCAGGTGTATAACTAGACTATAGAACCATTATATTGCAAAAGGATTTTTTTTTAAACACCACAGACATGTTAACAACACACAGACATTGAGACATTTTTTGTATATAACACAGAACATAGAAGAGTATATGTCGGCCGACCCGTGGTCCCAGTGAGACTCGAACCAGCGACCATTTTAGCACTGGCCCGACGCCCTAACCACTAGGCCACGGCAAAAGGATTTAAGTAGCCATCATTTGCAGTGGCAGATGAGTTGCGAGCACAAGATTACATAGATTTTAAAGACCACGCCCATTTTCTCGGACCCTGGGGGTCAGGGGCCAAAACAAAATATCAGGTACACAACAATACCATAGACCTATAACATTGAAATTCGGAATATTTTCTCCATCATCTATAGTGTCAGAGAAATTGCAAGCACAAGATTGCATAGAATTATATAGGAAATTTTCTATGTCCTGGGGGTAAGGAGCCCAAACAAAATATCAGGTGCACAACTAGACCATAAACCTATTATATTGCAAAAAGAATTATCTCTCCATCATCTATAGCTTCAGAATAGTTGAGAGCACAAGATTACATAGAACAATAAAGGAGAAAATGATCAAACCCATTTTCAAAGTCCCTTGGGGTCAGGAGCCCAAAGAAAATATCAGATGCACAACTAGTCCACAGACCTATCATATTGCAAAAAGAATTATCTCTCCATCATCTATAGCTTCAGAGGAGTTTCGAGCACAAGATAACATATAATTATATAGGAGAAAATGACCATCCCCATTTTCTACGTCCCTGGGGGTCAGGAGCCCAAACAAAATATCAGGTGTACAACTAGATCACAGACCTATCATATTGCAAAAAGAAAGAATTTTCTCTCAATCATTTATAACTTCAGAGTAGTTGCGAGCACAAGATTACAAAAGGATATAGGAGAAAATGACCACACCCTTTTTCTACGTCCCTGGGGGTCAGGAGTCCAGACAAAATATCAGGTGCACAACTAGAATACAGAACCATTAAATTATAAAATAAATTAAGTCTCCATCATATATAGTGGCAGAGGAGTTACGAGCACAAGCTAGATTACATAGATTTTAAAGACCACGTCCATTTTCTAGGACCCTGGGGGTCAGGTGCTCAAACAAAATGTCAGGTGCACAACTAGACCACAAACCAAGTGTAATGCAAAAGAGTTACATTTCTATCTTTTATAGTTTCAGAGGAGTTGCGAGCACAAGAATTGTTTACGGACGGACGGACAGACAGACGGGTAGACGCCGGACGACGGGATATCGCATAAGCTCGACTGGTCTATGACCCACTGTGTACAATCCACGACGGGTACGGTTGTTTCGCTTCATTTTCCGGTTTCACTTTGAAACAGAAATTTTAAGTATTTAGGTCTAAAAATCTCATTTTATATTGAATTCCCCAAAACATAGGCTTGAATTTTTTGTAAGTATGGTACCAGGAGAGATGTAAGTTTGTTTTACAACAACATGTCAGATAAGATCCATTTTAAAATTATTAAAGCTAAACACATAACTTTGACGCAGAATGTGTCCCAAGTCAAATTGAAGGTGCAATTTTCCAGATAATTTTGCATTAATCTCAATGAAATTGCAAACATTGATATCAAAATAAGATTTTTAATATTTAGAAATAACAGCAAAGTCATTGTATTAGCAAATCAAATGTGAAATACTCCAAAATTAGCAGCAAAAATGGATATGTTGTTTTTTTTGACTGTACGTGTTTGTTAAATACGTACTGTACGGTTTATATTTAGTCGTTTTATTTCATAAAAGCGAATTTGCCTTAAATATACATTTTCTAGAAGGAATAGCACCACCAGTGACGTACATGTATATACATGCATCATATAAGTCGAGAGGAATGTTATTTTCAACAGGTTACTAGTTTTCTCTCATACCCGCGTATGTGTTTACAGTTACAGAGTAGGCCCATGAAATACAGCTATGTGAGCTACTTCTGTATCACATATCACGTGACGCTATTGTTTCGATTGTTTACGCTATTGTGACGTCATGATTTCAGCCCGCAAAACAAACAAACTAGCGGCGACGTCGCAATGAAACATCGATTTTAAGATCGTTTTTCAATGCACTCTTGCGTTTTATTTTGAAAAGCTAATATTTGTAGTTAATTCTTATAGAATAAACCATTTTCGGGGGCGCTGAATTCGAATATCGCAAAATTTTCGCAAATAGACTAACTTGGCATTTTTCAAATTTCGTCCCTTTTATGTTTCGGATAAAATCTTGGTGAAACGACAGTCCCATCTCGAAATCGACTCACTTGAAATGATTTGGCTAGAAGTAAAATTTCCCTCCTTTTGTTTCCTCTTATGTTGTATATATAGACCACCTAACTCGTCTGCTCAGTTTTGGGACGATTTTCATATTTCTCTCGAAAATGCATCAGAACAAAATGAACACTTAGTTGTAGTGGGTGACCTCAACGTTGATCTTCTAGTAGAATCAAAGCATAAACTTTTAGATATCCTTAATTCCACTGGCTTAACTAATTGTATAGATTCACCAACTCGTTTCGGACCGTCGCGTCACTCGCTGCTTGATTTGATCATGATAAGGGAGTGTTCGATTATCAGTAAGGAAGTCGTAGATATTGATAGGTCAATTTCCGATCATAATGGTGTTCTCGCTGTAATCAAAACTGATACAAATTTTAAAAAATCTTTTAAACGAACCATATGGGATTACAAAAACGGTGATTATTTAAAACTGAATAGTGATATTAATTATGTCAATTGGGAGGAAATAATAAATGATAACTTAGACATAGACGAATCATGCGAAAAATTTACTAACTTATTCCTTGAACTTGCCGAAAGAAATATCCCTAAAAAAGTAATTACTATAAGACCCACTGACAAACCTTGGTTTTCATCCGAATTAAGAAGAGAAATTAGGAAAAGAGATAGATTAAGAAAAAGGGCTATCAGATCTAACTCACTTATAATATATGAAAATTACAGAAGACAGCGTAACCATGTTAATAATATTAAAAAATCAGCTAAGCAATCATATTTCATTGATCTCTATGGCCTAATAAACGATTATTCATTAAATAATAATACAGATTTCTGGAAATTAGCGCGTAAACTAACTAAATCATCTAAAACAGCCAATATACCCCCTATGATCAATCCGGATAATGGTAATATAGCAATAGAAGATATAGAAAAAGCATCGCTTCTTAACAATTACTTTACCAAAATTTCGACAATTGATGATTCAAATTCTGATACTCCTTCGTGTCCCATGAGAACCGATAATGTTATAGAATCTATCACTGTTACAGAATCCGACATAATTGACATTATTAAATCTTTAAAAGTTAACAAGGCCTCTGGTATGGATAATATCAGCCATAAGATGCTTAAAGAGACAGTCTACTCTATTAGTAAACCCCTATTACTTCTCTTTCAAAAATCACTTCGAACTACTACGTATCCATCTATGTGGAAAAAAGCTCGCGTCATGCCTATTTTAAAAAAGGGGATCCCAATTTGATTACTAACTATCGTCCCATATCTCTCTTAAGTACTGTAGGTAAATTATTTGAGCGCATTATTCATAAATATATTTACAATTTTTTGTTAGATAATGATTTATTCTACAAACTCCAGAGTGGCTTTTGTCAAATAACTCCACAATTTATCAATTATTAGAAATTTATCATTCAATCGTAACTAATATGGAAGAAAAAAAGAATACTTGTTTTATTTTCTGCGATGTTTCTAAAGCTTTTGACCGCGTATGGCATAAGGGTTTAACGATTAAATTACAGTCACATGGGATTTCTGGAAGTTTATTAGATTTTCTGGTTAATTATTTGTCAAATAGGGAGCAGTCTGTATTTGTAAACGATTCTTATTCCTCTTTTCTAAAAACTAATGCCGGTGTTCCCCAGGGTTCCGTTCTTGGACCTCTGATGTTTCTTGTTTACGTAAATGATATTGCTGATATTCTTCTTAATATAACTCGACTTTTTGCTGATGATACATCTATTTCTTCTTCTTCACATCGCGTCCAGGAAATCAAAGATACATTGGAATCAGATTTGGCAAACCTATATGAATGGTCTCTCAAGTGGAAAATTGATTTTAATCCGAATAAAACCGAAATGCTTTTCTTTGGAAATTGTCCCGATGACTTTCATGTAACTTTCAATGACATTTCTATCAGACCTGTAAATAAACATAAACACTTAGGGCTTACGTTCGAATCAAATGCAAAATGGTCGGCTCACATCGATAATATTTGTAATTCCGCACTTACTAGGATAAATTTTCTGAAGAAATTTAAATTTATTTTCTCTAGAGTTACATTAAATAAAATTTACTGTGTTTTTATTCTTCCAATCTTGGAATATGGATCTGAAGTCTGGGGAGGGTGCAGTAAAGGGGATGGGGAAAAATTAGAAAAAGTTCAGTTAGAGGCGGCAAGATTAGTTACAGGCCTGCCATTATTTACATCGAGGGAAAATCTGTATTTTGAAACAGGGTGGGAAAAACTCGAAAAACGAAGAGAAAGAAGAAAACTAAATACATTCCACAAAATATATCATAATAATGCCCCTCAATACTTAAATGAAATTATCCAACCGTATTTTAGAAATAATATACACAATCTTCGAAACAACGCAGATTTTAACATTCCTAATTTTAGACTTAATGTAACAAGAAATTCCTTTTTTCCTTCAACTATGCAATGTTGGAATAGCATTGATTCTGAGATGAGACACAATCCTTCATTAAATAACTTTAAAACCGCTCTCAAACAAGATTGTGATATTAATCCATTGCCAAAACATTTAATGTACGGTGATCGAAAACTAAATATAATTCAGACAAAAATTAGATGTTTAAGCAGTAACTTGAAGTCTCATCTTTATCGGGTAAATCTTGTGAGTTCTCCTATATGTCATTGTGGAAATGTAATTGAAGATTCAAACCATTTCTTTTTCGAATGCCAAACTTATACTAACCAAAGACAGTCTTTATTCCAAATGTTAATTTCTTATCATCCTTTAAATCTCGAAAAACTTCTATATGGAGATCCAACTTTGTCCACACAAGAAAATGAATTGATAATGTATGCAACACAAAAGTTTATTAAGGATACCAAGAGGTTCACAACTTAATTAATTATGATAAGATTCAACTCTCTCTCTCTCTCTCTCTCTCTCTCTCTCTCTCTCTCTCTCTCTCTTTCTCTCTCTTTTATAGTAATAATATAATATATATATATATATATATATATATATAATTTTGTATTCCAAGACATGCCATTCAAGATTTTGTAAATATTGTAGGGAAAGGGCTTATATAACGTTGTGTAAACTTGTGCCCAATCCCATTTCTATTATATGGAAATAAAATATGTTTAAACTAAACTCAAATTTTCAGAAAATAGTGTCAATCATCTAGGTCAAGGTGACTATGAAAATATTTTGGTAACAAAACAAATGCCACATCATAAGAAATACATGGGTGAAATATTAAAGCCCTATCACTTACCAATCAAAGGATATAGGCAATTTTTAGAAAAAAAATCAAATATCTAGGTAAAGGTCACTAGGTCAAAAATTATGGTGTGTGTAGAAAGGTCTTGTTACAAGGAATTAACATGTGAAACATCAAAGCCCTATCACTAACCATTCAAAAGATATAGCAAATTTAATTTATTTGAAAAAAAGGTCAAATATCTAGGTCAAAGTCACAAGGTTAAAATTATGGTATGTGTACAAAGGTCTAGTCACAATGAATACATGTGTGAAATATTAAAGCCCTATCCCTTACCAATCAAAAGATATAAGCAATCTCAATTTTTTTTAAAGTAGGTCAAATATGTAGGTCAAGGTCACTAGGTCAAAAGTTATGGTATATGTAGAAAGGTCTTGTCATAAGAAATACACATGTGAAATATCAAATCCCCATCACTAACCATTCAAAAGTTATGGGCTGTCACACCCAAAGTGTGACAGACTGACGGACGGACGGACAACGGACAAAGTGATCTCTAAGTGTCGCTATGCTTCGCAGTCGACACAAAAAGGGGATGGATGAATATTTTAGAATCAGTCTTTAGATTGGTAAAATAAATCAAAATTGCATTTTTTTCCTTTAGTATCATGTAAAAATCTATTCTGAGTGTGTTTCGATCAAACATTTAACCGTTAGGACCTGTAGGAAATAAACGAGAAAGTTAGGTAAGTAAGGACGCCTCGGCGGCCATATTTATTGACCGATCGGCACGAACTTGCTTCCTAATAGGTTTCGTGAAATTCTGAGCAGCGGTTGCAGAGGAGAAGTCGAAAATGCGTCAACCAATCAGAGCCCTCGGCGGCCATGTTTGTTGACCAATCGGCACAAAAAACACAAATTTGGCAAAGGACCTTGAGTACTTGCTTCCTGTAAGGTTTCGTGAAATTCTGTGCAGCGGTTGCAGAGGAAATTTTGAAAATGTAAAAAGTTTACGCCGGTCGGACGATGGATGGACGGACGACGGACGGCGCGCTATGACAATAGCTCACTTGAACTTCGCTCAGGTGAGCTAAGATGAAAGGCTTATATATAAATAGATTTATCAAAAGAAAGATCATTTCCTGTAGATTTCATTGGTACTAAATGATATAATATTATACCTTCAGTCCGAAAACGAAAGTTTAAGTGAAAAATGAGAAATTTTGACATGTCATTCAGATGGACTTTGGTCCCATTTGGACCATTGTTCCAGAAAATTTCTTAACGTTAAAATCATTCTGCTTTGAAGGCTATATCTGTCTTAATGATACATGTTTATGAAATTTATTTACGGTTTCGCTGATAATTTTTTGAGAAATCCACAATATACCATGAAGAACCGTTTCACAAGTCCCCATTCTGAGCCCCTCGCCGGAAATTCCCCCTACGTTGCGACTCCTTCCAGTTTGATACTTTTTACGCATATCCAAAAATAGAACCCATGAAAATCTTACAAAAATCTTACAGACTCTAATGATACCTTAAAACTTACCTTCATTTTAATTATCATACACACTATAGCGATACCAGTCTCTGACACTTTATAATTCATTAAGGCCAAGGGGCCGAAAATTATAAACCATAAAGGCCAAGGTGCCGAAATTTTGTGTATTCTAGTGTTTTTATTTAAATTTGTTTCATTTTGCTGTACAGAGGATGTTACTCTGCACTGAAAATCGATAAAGATAACTAGTAACCTGTTGAAAATAACATTCCTCTCGACTTATATGATACATATATATACGTCACTGGAGGTGCTATTTCTTCTAGAAAATGAATATTTGCTTTTATGAAATAAAACGACTAAATATAAACCGTACAGAACATATTATAATAAACCGTACAGTACGTATTTAACAAACACGTACGGTAAAAAAAACAACATATCCATTTTTGCTGCTAATTTTGGAGTATTTTACAAATGATTTGCTAATGCAATGACTTTGCTGTTATTTCTGAATATTAAAAATCTTATTTTGATATCAATGTTAGCAGTTTGACCGAGATTAATGCAAAATTATCTGGAAAATTGCACGTTCAATGTGACTTGGAATACATTCTGCGTCAAAGTTATGTGTTTAGCTTTAATAATTAAATGGATCTTATCTGACATGTTGTTGTAAAACAAACTTACATCTCTCCTGGTACCATACATACAAAAACTTCCAACCTATGTTTTGGGGAAACCATCATAAAATGAGATTTTTAGACCTAGTACTTAAAATCTCTGTTTGAAAGTGAAACCGGAAAATGAAGCGAAACAACCGTACCCGTCGTGGATTGTACACAGTGTGACCAGTAGAGCTAAAACAACGATTTTCATGTGTATAACTCACGATATATGTGAAGCGGAAGAGGGGGGGGGGGTACTCTCCATATCTTCTACATGTAATTGAACCATAACAGTTATCAAAATGAAATCAAAGATGTTTGCATAGATACTTTACTAACAAGATAGGAAATAAGTTGTTTAAAACCAGAAGTCTCTGACGAGACTGTAGCTCTCCTGGTTGTTTTGTTTTATTTACTCAATGACAAATGAATAAGATACATACACATAAATGACAATTTCCATTTTATTTTAAACCAAAGACCATAGCGAGCAAATCAATGAGACTGCAACTAGAATCCCGCTCATATAATTTTTTATATCCGAGATAAAGGATTTCAAAAAATAATGCCAAACCCATTTTCCAAGATCCTAGGGGTCAGGGTCTGCTGGCTCAAATGAACTATCAATAACACAATAATACTACAGATCCATTATATTGCATAAACAACTAAGTTTCCATCATTAATAGCTTTAGAAGGGTTGAGAGCACAACTACATATACAAGAAAATGACCACACCTGTTTTCTACGACCCTGGGGTCCAGGGGCTCAAACAAAATATCTGGCACAACTAGACCACAGACCCATCATATTGCAAATAAAATATCAGGTGCACTACTAGACCACAGATTGCAAAAAGAATTAAGTCTCCATCATAAATAGTGTCAGAGGAGTTAACAGCACAAGATTACAGAGTTATATAGGTGAAAATGACTACACCAGTTTTCTAAGACCCTGGGGGTCAGGAGCTCAAACAAAATATCAGGTGCACAACTACACCACAGACCCATCATATTGCAAAAAGAATTAAGTCTCCATCATTTATAGCGTCAGAGGAGTTGCGAGCACAAGATAACTTGGAGTTATATAGGAGAAAATGATCACACCCATTTTTTAAGACCCTGGGGGTCAGGGGCTCAAACAAAATATCAGATGCACAACTAGACCACAGACCCATCATATTGCAAAAAGAATTAAGTCTCCATCATTAATACATGTTATAGTGTCAGAGGAGTTGCGAGCACAAGATTTCATAAAGTACGTTATATAGGTGAAAATGACCACACCCTATTTCTAAGACCCTGGGGGTCAGGGGCTCAAACAAAATATCAGGTGCACAACTAGACCACAGACCCATCATATTGCAAAAATTATTAAGTCTCCATCATTTATAGCATCATGAGAAGTTGCAAGCACAAGATAACATGGAGTAATATAGGAGAATATGACCACACCCTGTTTCTAAGACCCTGGGGGTCAGGGGCTCAAACAAAATATCAGGTGCACAACTAGACCACAGACCCTTCATATTGCAAAAATAATTAAGTCTCCATCATTCATAGTGTCAGAGGAGTTGCGAGCACAAGATAACATAGATTAATATAGGAGAAAATGACCACGCCCATTTTCTAGGACCCTGGGGGTCAGGGGCTCAAACAAAATGTCAGGTGCACAACTAGACCACAGACCAAGTGTAATGCAAAAAGAGTTACATTTCTATCTCTTATAGTTACAGAGGAGTTGCGAGCACAAGAATTGTTTACGGACGGACGGACAGACAGACGGACAGACGCCGGACGACGGGGTATCGCATAAGCTGGACTTGTCTATGACCAGTAGAGCTACAAAAACAACGATTTTCAAGTGTATGACTCAAAATTAATGTGAAGCGTCGAGTTATCGATCGGCGCTACTTTGCATGTGTACACTATTACAATTAAATTACATGTTCTATATATATCCCTGTATGCGTGAATTGGCTGTATCACATGTACGTGTGAAAGAAACAATCCTGCATATTAATTAGCGCGCAAAAGGAAGTTAATTTGCACTAAAAGCAGGACTCAGATACGGGACCGGACGAAACAAAATAAGGAAGAAAACGATGGAATTGTTAGAAAAAAATAAAAGAAAGAAGAAATATATCCATATACAAATCTAAAGGTCGTATGATTGAAGTATTGAACAAGATATCGAACTGTTTTGTTCTCAAAGTCGGTCCCCGAACACCCCGATAAAGATCCTTCAATTAGAAATGAACATGACGTTATCTTCGTATGCAGTCGGCCGTTGACAGCTAAGTATCATGCGCATGCTTGCTGCCATTGGAAACGGAAGAAAACTGTGTGATTGCCCGTGTGCTTCCCCTTCGGAGTATGTGCATGCGGAAGTAAAACCATTCCTAATGGTCCGACTCAGGCCAATGATATTTTCGACTCAGATTAGCTTCATCGATCACTATAATTTGCCATGAATGAATACAGTGAGTTTTTTCCAACTATAATTCTATCATGCGAGGGATTAAATTTTCTGTGAGGTCTTTGACAGAAATTTGGATTTTTTGGATGCAATTTCCTCATGTTTTGATGTATGATACCATCGGGCACATTGGAATTGATTAAAAAACGCTAAATTATCTAGAAGCAATACATATAAAGCACCCAAAATAACATGTATTCATATATCTATATGCATCCTTTTATCACATTGGTGTCAAAAGTAATCAAAACTTTAAAAAGTTTGCAAAAAAAAGACAAAAAAATCACATACCAGGCTTAAAATAAATTCTTGCTTCTTTGTTATAATCATCACGTATGTCATCTCCTACGTGGTCTTTAGTTTGCCTTTCCCTGACTGTCACATATTACCGTAAAGTCCTCTTCTTGCAACTCCCTCAAATTGTTCGGCCTCGTAGTTAGTAGACATATTCGAACATATTATTTTTCTCTGTGGATTTTCTGTTGTAAATACTGTGTCATACAACTTTGATATGTCCTCTGGTTAAGATGGATCTTTTTGTGTCGATTCACTAGCACCATCTCTCTTCAACTTGACCACTATAGCCTTAATATTTCGTTGCAAGTAGACTACCTTTCATCATTGATACATGTAATGTCCTCGTTTCTTGCCTACAAAAAGAGTTTCTGTAATGCATATCGTACCTTTACCATCGATATACAGGTTAGCGCATCCTTTTCCGTATACTTTTAGTTCGCCAGACTGCAGAGACAACGGATATAACAAAATAATTTCAACAAACAATATACAAGGAGATACTCAAGAACTACTAAAAAATGATCACCAATCAGAGCAGACTCTTCGAAACATGAATGTTATCGTACGAATAGATGGAAACGATGTGGAACTGATGCCGTATTTGGATGGCAATCAGTGTGGTGTAGTTATATTGAATACTTACCGGTAACACACTAATTATATACATACACAGAGGTCTACGGACACGCATATTACAGTCATGGTTTCTTAGTTAATTATCGTATTAAGTTATGCATGGTTCATTGTCGGTTCGTCAAAGTGCTCCACAAAATCTCTATCCATTTTGCTTACGAAAGTATTAACTGGCATCAAGCAAGGTCTTCAAACAAACTGCCTGACAACATATTCTAGAAATGGAATAAATCAGATGTGGATTTTGAAGAATTGTAAGGAACTTTTGGGAAATTTAAAAGCCACCAATTTCAATAGACCATCTTCCGATCTTGTTAGAAGGCTCAAAATGCCCAAGTCGGAATCCTTTGGCGTTGTTTTTCATTATGATATCGCTGTTAAAGACTCAATTCCACGTAACAATGAAAAAGAGCGCTCAATTTTTTCTACCTCGGACATTTTCGTCATTGTGTAAGCCATTATGAATTTCGGCAAGTAGTGTATCATAGCACTAGCATAATATCCTTCGAATTCTCCACACTCTACAATACCATTCCACACCAAAGCATTAAAAACTGACTTGCCAATATAATTCACAACATACTTCTTTCATGAGATACATTGTTAAAGTATGGGAGAAAACGTATTTCGTGAAGGAACAATCTGATTCAAACAAAAAGTATACCGAAGACAATGTCATTCAGATGCTTCGGTTCTTGATTGGCAACATTTTTGTTGTGTATGGAGGAACCGTATTCTAGAAAATAATTGGCATCCCCATGGGTACCAACTGCGCCACACTGCTTGCAGACTTATTCATCATGAAACTTTATCGAATTCAGAAATAAAAGCATATTCGTTTTCAGCGCCCTCAAAAGAATATTCTATAAGAATAAACATAGTCCTTTGCCTTTATCGCTTTAATGAGAATTAGAATGTTGAAAAGAAGTTTCAAAACGACATTTTCATTGAGACGTCGCCGCTTTAGGTGCAAAAATCACGAACTCATAATGGGATTATAACGACGTCACAATATGGATACGGCATATGCGGCCGACGTCAAAAGTCACGCGAGGGCATGTGGGATACAATGACCCTACGTGACGCGTAGCTATGGACAAACTCTATCCAAAAGGGGGACAAATGGGCGAAAAACATATCAGATCCCTCTTTCCAGAATGATTAGTGACATTTGGATTCAGATTGACTGGCTGTCATCATCACCAAAACAAGAAATACTTACCTGATCTGTACATCAATATGTACATCGAGACAATAACTGAATTTGACGAGGGCTGTCCGTAAAGTTTGTTTTTATAAATTAGCATATTTATTAGCATACATGAATACTATTTGCGAATTACGAAATGAAAGCAATTATCATATTTTGTTATTATTACAACTATGACTCCGTAATTAGACATAGGAAGGTGACCCGGAGCACGGTGATTTTTTTCTGAAATATGTTGCTTATCATTTTATTCATTTCATTTGCATTTTGTAAAATCCCGCGGATAAAACAATATTTTTTTTTACATTGTAATGACAAATATGGATAATGACCATATCCCTGTATACAGCAAAAAATCGATGATTCAGAAAATCAGAAAACGAAGGCATACAAAATCAGGATAAAACAGAAACCAAAGCAAACAAACAAAAACCTCCACCACATGAAAAGAAGCGGACTACCGATATAGGAGTGAGACCAGGTGCCCAGGAAGAGTAAACATCTCCTGCTTGCATACAACACCCGTCGCTTCAATTCGGTAGAACTGTCACATCCGGTAACTTCCATTTCGGAAGACATGGAGTACAATCTTTGGTTGGATGGTTCAAATGGTCTATGACAGAATATCATCCACCATTCTGGAGAATGGGACATCAAAGTGTATGGCGAGTTCCCCATATCGACCGTTGTTGACAATAAATATGACATCACACATGCAAAATTTGAATGTTCAAAGTTTCAAGATGACAGAGAAAACCGGATCTGAATGTAATAAGACGTGATCGTCATTGTTCGAACAAAATGACGTTTCAACGAAAGGCGGAGCAGAGAGAAGTGATAACGGTTTGTAGAGGCTTCAGAAAAAAACACCGACGGAGACCTAAAATTTCCTTAAACAGTTGGGAAAACATGATAAAACAAGTTGTTTACAAGTCGTCATGTGGCAAAGAGGATTTTTGGACGTTAGGGACAGTTTACATAACGGTATGCGCTAGAGAATACTTACTACAAATGAAAGTAGTGATTTTAAAGAAAGAACGTGATGTGATTCATAGTAATCAGCGACTAACAATTCGGGAAATTGCAGGTAACTGTAAAAAAAAAAGAAACGTGCATAAGATCTTATCCTTTGATCCTACAACGGGTCATGTCTGTGCTGGATGAGTTTCGAAACTTATTAGAAATCTAAATTTAGCGAGAAGAATAGAATTCTCAAAATAGTTTATAACGGATAACGGATTCTCATGCTAGTACCCCGGGTATGAGGAAGTGTCCTTTTTATATTGTATAGAAGTATGATTATTTGTGTTTTGTGTGTGATGAAATTTGGTATATTATTGATATGGAACTTGAATTTAATAAAATTGATAATTTCATTTATTATACGCCCGTCATTTGACGGGTCGTATTATGGTATGGCGAAGTCAGTCCGTCCGTCCGTCTGTCTGTCCGTCTGTCCGTCCGCCTATGGAACGCAATAACTTGAATATGCGTCAACGGATTTTCTCGAAATTCATACATTGTGATTGGACTGTGGAGAGAAAGCCGCCTTTCGATTTTCAGATTCATTTGATTTGTAGTTACGGAGTTATGGGACTTAGATTTTTAAAATACAGTGAAAATATACTAAAATAGTTAAAAATTATTTAAAAATCTATTTTTGGTCGAAACGTTTTAAAATTTTGTAAACTTCAAGTAGAAAGGATGTTCTTTGACATATGTAACGGTTTTTAATTTTTTTGTCGCATAACCGAGATATTGTGTGTAATGGGAGGGGGTTTATGCACATACATGTTAAGCTAAGGGCAAAATATAGGCGCATGGAACGCAATAACTTGAATATGCGTCAACAGATTTTCACCATATTCATACATTATGATAGGACTGTAAAGAGGAAGCCGCCTTTCGATTTTCAAGTTCATCCGATTTGTCGTTACTGAGTTATGGGACTTAGATTTTTTAAATACAGTAAAAATATACTTAAATAGTTAAAAATTATTTGAAAATCTATTTTTGGTCGAAACGTTTTAAAATTTTGTAAACTTCAAGTAGAAAGGATGTTCTTTGACATATGTAACGGGTTTTTAATTTTTTTGTCGCATAATCGAGAAATTGTGTGTAATGGGAGGGGGGGGGGGTTATATACACATACATGTTAAGCTAAAGGTAAAATATAGGCGCATGGAACGCAAAAACTTGAATATGCGTAAACGGATGTTCACCATATTTATTTATTATGATTGGACTGTGAAGAGGAAGCTGCCTTTCGATTTTCGGGTTCATCCGATTTGTCGTTACAGAGTTATGGGCTTAGATATTTTAAAATACAGTGAAAATATACTAGAATTGTTGAAAATTATTTAAAAATCTATTTCTGGTCAAAATGTTTTGAAATTTTGTATATGTTAGGTAGAAAGGATATACTTTGACATATGTAACGGGTTTTTAATTTTTTGGTGGCATAACCGAGATATTATGTGTAATCGGAGGGGGGGGGGGGGGGTTATATGCACATACATGTAAGGCTAAGGGCAAAATATAAGCACATGGAACGCAATAACTTGAATATGCATCAACGGATTTACATGATATTTGTACATTATAATCAGACTTTGAAGAAGAAGCCGCCTTTTGATTTTCAGGTTCATCTGATTTGTCGTTACGGAGTTATGGGACTTAGATATTTTAAATGCAATGAAAATATACTAAAATAGTTAAAAATTCTTAAAAAATCTATTTCTGGTCAAAATGTTTTGAAATTTTGTATACTTCAAGTAGAAAGGATATACTTTGACATATGAAACGGGTTTTTAATTTTTTTGTCGCATAATCGAGACATTGTGTGCAATGGCAGGTGGGGGGATTATGCACATACATGTTAAGCTAAGGGCCAAATATTGACACATGGAATGCAATAACTTGAATATGCGTCAACGGACTTACATGATATTTCTACATTGTGATCAGACTTTGAAGAAGAAGCCGCCTTTCGCTTTTCAGGTTCATCCAATTTGTCCTTATGAGGTTATGGGACTTAGATATTTTCGTGTTGGGAAAAAATCCCAACGGGCGTATCTTGCTGTGTGAGCGTAGGCTTTATTTTACTATTGTTTGCTAGCTTTTATCAAGGAAGTCAACGAACTTTACGGACAGCCCTCGTATTTATCTGATTTGTATATCATAATGTACATCGAGAAAATCACAGTATTTTACAAGTTTTCATGGAGCTGTTGCGACGGGTGTTGCTATTCGGACACCCTCGCCCTTTATTTGTAACGGCAAAAAAAGGGAGGAAGGTTTTACATCAAATCGACGTAAAAGTAAAAAGGCACTTCGGAATTCAAAATTCTCTTTTGTGAGTGATATTGTGAGGAACATATTTGTCAGTTACGATCCAGTATTGGAACTTGTATTTCATGATAGATTATAACAGAACTAACAGATCAACGGGGAACTATTTTTTAGAATGGCGCCGTCAGACGTCCGAGTCTTTTTTTTTTCAAAAAAAAGGTCGAGGCTAATACGAATCGGGTGTTGTATGCAAACAAGGGACGCTGACTTTCCTCGGACATCTGGTCTCACTTCGGAATGTTGTTCTTTCAGAGGTTCGCATCTATTCCAATGGAAATTCGAATAATTTTGCCTTACCTTCTCGACTTTTAGACTGAATAACTAATAGGTACTTCTTTTATGTTTATGAGAATGTATTCACTATTTTTTCAAAAACGTTCAGGCGATGTTGCCAGAGAGAAGCTTTTCATAGGCAATGTAAATGAAGTGAACAATATATATCCGACCTAAAAGAAAGGAATAGATAAGAAAAGAAAAAGAAAGAAATGCCTATGATATTATAGATATAAATAACGATGTTTTTTGTATTATGATTATAACACTTTGAAGATACTAAACACAATATGTCAATCGGCAGATTGTGACATTCTGTCGATACCTGGATTTTTACAATGAGACCTGATTTTCAAGGTTGGGCCTGCTTTGAAAAAAAAAACAGCATTGGGATATTTTTCGTAATTCTGAAAAATTCAAACTGCATTACTTTGACCTAAAACAAAAGTTGTCAGATTGCAGAAATGTATCACAAACATATCTTGATGATCATTTTACCAACTGAATTGTTGTAAGAAAGACTCAAGATTTTTAACAATGTTGACTTCAAAAGCACAATTATTGCTGTAGCAGTATGATCTTCCATAGACTAAATAAGCTAACTCCCAATATAGCGATTTGTAACTTACACTTACTCTTACGGCATAGAGCTAAATAGAGTATATACATGTAACTTAATATGCGATAAAGAAGATCCTGACGATAATCTCAACAGCACTCAGAATAGAGCACCAATTGAGCATCGACGGACCTCTAGCAACCTACAGTTTGGACCAGGTGCCCGGGAGGAGTGAGCATCCACTTTTTGGCTAGCCGCACCCGCCGTCGATGTTCACGCACGAAAATGAAAACAATATCAACAAAACATGCACTGTCGGTGGTTATGTCTATGTAGAAAGTGCTATGGCGACCATGTCCGGGCAAACAATTCAAACACTTACTGTCAAACCACTCGCAGGGAGCTCCACGCGGCAAAAGGCATAAGTGTGACACAAATGCGATTAAGACGATACTGACGATAATCTCAATAGCACTGTAATTGAATGTTTTGAGTTGTTATGTTGTGTCGCGAAGGAATGATGTCTCACAATTTTGCTACTATGGCATTATAACTATGGCTGAGTTCAGTACCCGGTTGCACAATGCGTTGTTAAATTTAACCACGAGTTAACTTGTGGTTAAGTTCATGGTTAGCTGAACTCCAAGTTAAGTCTGTTGCACAAAGATAACGTCGAGTTAACTCATTGTTAAGTTTGTGGTTAAACGCCGAAAATTTAACAGTGGTCTGGGGCATGATTAACTTTTTAACCATGAACTTAAACATCGAATATCCTGCCGTTTTAAACAAACTAAAGGCTATTTCCCAGTATATTTTATTGTAAAGGGTGGAAAACCTTTGTTTATTCAAAATTTCAGATAATTTTTAAGTCTTAGATTACAAATTTGTTTTTGATTGTATCAGCCTTTTACTAATTATCGTACTATTTTATATCTGTAGCTCTTTAGATTGTCAAATGAATAAAAAATTCAATGTATGAGAAAAATTCTGGCATAATACATACATATCTTAGTCCGTCAAAATAAAATTGATGCAATATTTGATAGAATCGTATATTCGATCTATGACATCTTATCATTTGATCGTATTTGGTGAAATATGCTGACAATTTTTTTTTATCTTGCATATTTCCTTTTCTTTATGTGGAAAATAGTATAAGTTTTATGTTCATATTTCAATCAAATATTCGAGGATCAATGACGTTAAGAAAACATGACGTCATTTCTAGCACGTGAGATTTTGGCAACTTTCTATTATAATGTTTGCAAGGAGATTGGTTAAGTAAGGAAGCGAGAGAAAAAAAGAGGTCCAGGGCGTATCACTCATCTGAGAACACGGAAATTCTCATTAACCTGTTGGGATTTCAATGTGATATTAGAACGATATATATATATATCACATTGAAATCCTAACAGGTAAATAATTTATCAAGGGAAATTAACTTATTACGGAACAAATGCTATTTTGAATAAATTGGATCATAATAAAACCAAGGGGCCACGTGGCTCACCTTGTTTGCAGACAAAGGGTAGAGGCTTTGAGTACTTCCGAACAGTGAGGTTTCATAAAATTATGGAGATGTTGAAAATGCGTCAGAAAACCAAAGCCTTCTTGAAAGTGATCGATTGGCTAAAAATGGGCGTAAAAGCCGGACTGATTTGTATTGAAAATATACAAACATTGATTTCTACCTTTCAGATTATGTGCGTAATTTTATAAATCTTTCTATCAATCTTTCCATTTATTCTGTGCAGTCAAATGGGTCAGCCAATCGGAGCCCTTGGTGGCCATATTTGTTGACCGATCGGCACAAAAAAAAAATGAAAATACAAACTTGGTAGTGGATCTTGAGTACTTGCTTCTTGTAAAGTTTCATGAAATTCTATTGATGGAGATGTTGAAAATGTTAAAAACCAAAAAAAAAAAAAAAAAAAAAAAAACGACGGACGGCGCGCTATGAAAATAGCTCACGTGAGTTTCGTTCAGTCGAGCTAAAAGGAAAGATTTTTTTTGTCCCTATCGGGATTTGAACCCCCCCCCCCCCCCACCCTCTTCAATTTTTGCATTAAAATAAAGTAAAGAGGACATAGAACGTGTCAAAAATAAGATGTTGGAATTTAACGAAATGAACAAACTTTTATCAAACAACATCCTTCTAGATCACTCAGATAATTTTCTCTGTCCATACAGTGGTTCTGAAGAAGAAGTTTTTTTTATGAAATGTACCCTCTAGAACCTATTTGACCCCGCCCAAGATCCATCCCTCAGGCCCTGAGAGGATTGGACCGAAATTAACAAACTTGACTAAGTACTAGTAATTGTTTTTAAGGTCAAAGGTCAAAGTCACTAGGTCAATGTACAAAATGTATGTGTGAAATACGAAATACTTGAAGAGATAACTAGAACTTCTTACTCGGTCTGACAGACGGACATAGTTTTTCCAATACCCCCCCCCCCCATCATTTGAGCTTAGTTGGGGGGATAAATAAGTCAGGGAAAACCGGGGGGAAATGAAAATAAAGAGCCATGCTTCTGTTGAACCAAACCGCTAGCTGACTTTCTAGTATCGGCATACGAAAAGAAATTCATACTCTGGAGAAATTGCTCTATCTGGGCTATTTTTCTCAGAAGTTCTACAAGGTTCGATCCGGGAATAGCGCTATACAAATCGAAAAAAAGAGACTCTGTGGGGGCTAAGTTCATGTCAAATTTCATGAAGATTGAATCGATTTTAGACAGCAAAAATTTCATTCACTCATAATTCATTTTCATCTAAATGTATTTCTTCAGATTGACTATAACAAATTTATAATGTTTTGTAGATGGATGTCTTGTTTTAAAGATGAGAGGAGAAGACGTTCAAATTGGTCAGATTAAATGCACAGAGAGTCCTGAATGCCCAGATAAATCCGGAGCAAGAATAATTTATTCAAACGAAATGTGGAAATGTATGTAGATTTCATTATAGTCTTTTCATGCATAATAAGAATAAAGAACATGTTTCTAAGAAGATCGAATTCGAGAGTGTAGTTTGACTATAGGATGACTAAAATGAACGCCTTACATGCATGCAAACATAAACCGAAAGTAATGTTGAAACATTCATTATTGCGTTGGAATACTGAGCTTTACATATAGCTTCTATATGTAATGTTGCTCTAGTGAATGTGACCAATGTTGTTGATACCCCATATTTGAAAGAGCTGTTTAATACAGGCTTTTTCTGAAACAAATGTATTGCTTTGTTTTAAATTACTCGTAGAAGTCCGGCCTCTTATTTTCGACCGTTTGTAGCTCCGTTATGGTTGACCTAGATTGGACGACTTCCTCACAAGTTGGTTGTTATGAAAGGGATACTTCTCTGCAGTAGAATGCAGCTCATACAAATCATTGACTCGTTCTGAATTGTGCAAGGCACTATTCTTCCTTCACTGTGTAGCATCACGTGACTTTAGTTGGTGAAACCACGAATAAATAAAAAGCTCAGTTGGAGGAAAGAAAATAGGAACTCCAATAATCGCTTTGATAAAATGTTATCTTTTCATAGCCTATATCCTCGTCTAAAATGGTACTTTTACTATAATGGAATCGTTAGTAAGAAAAACGCCGTTGTTTTTACAAACATTGTGACAAAAGGTGTAGATATTTTCGTGGAAACCACCACAACATTGTGTTTAACATATTTCGACCACGACGTTGCTTTTTGTCAGAATGTTTGTAAAAACTACAATGGTTTCTTGATTAACAAACAAAGAATCATCAAAATATCATCTCTTACAAGGATATCGGCTATGTAAAGCTAAAATTGAATCTAAACCAGCATCACAGTACCTATTTTCTTTCCTCCAAACAAACGGTATGTCTCCATTTTGTGTTCGTGGTTTCACCAACTTAAGTCACGTGATGCTACACAGTGTCCTTTAAGGCAACATTTTTGTACGATTGAACAAAATTTCCAAAACAAAACCATTTCTTCATACGACTTCTTTAATATATACACCATGCTTCCTCGGGACAAAATTAATCATCGATTGATTTTCTAAATTAATTAGATGGTGTATTTGTTCATATGAGTCAATGGTTTTTCTTTTCCTAAACAGACTACATATGATTTAAATCAGCGACCTGCGTAATACCTTGTCCTTTCTCTTGGACAGCATTTATGTTATATTTCGCGAGGATCTATACAAACAGGTTGTAGGGATTCCTATGGGTACTTACTGTGCGTCTCTTGTTGCAGATTTATTTTTATATAGTTATGAAATATAATTCATCCAAAATCTGCAAGAAAAGATGTACGACCACGAAGACCCTAAAACGGCCCTGCAATTTTCCTTAAAATTGAACTTCATGGCAAATACTTGATATATCACACAAAATATCATGAATGTTTCCCGCTTTATGAAAGGAACATATCACCTACTGAAGCACCATACGTAGTTTTATGACGTCATCAAGTGACGTCATTTTGACGTAATTGATAAAACCTGGTCAAAAATGCTCGAAAATGTGTCTTTAGTAGAGAATTTCATTGTGGCCACATGCGTCGAGGAACAGAAAACTTTTATGACAAGAGGATAAAATAATCATCTTTCATTCGTATTTTTTCATGTTTCTTGATGCCTGTGGCCAATGCTAATTTAAAGAAACATGTGATTTTTGGAGCAATGTCTTGGAAAATTGCCGATTTGGGGTTTTCAAAGGGCTTAAAGCTATTGTTAAATGATAAGTGTTTATGACAAAATAGATGATTTGGAATTCAACTTAGTAAAATTACACTGGCTTGACGTTGACGTTCCCAGACTACCATCATACTGCATTTGCATATCACAGCTCAGAGCGTGTACTTATGTTTTGGATTTTCACTGTAGAAATTGACATATAAACAAGAAACGTACCTTACGTCAAGGTTTCCGCTTTAATCAACAAGTTAAGACTTTTTGGAAATTTTACAAACATTACAGTCAGCGTCGTTTAAAGTTCGGACCTATACAAGCAACAAAGTATATTACTTTGTGTATTTCGCAGCCTGCATTTTATGCTGACGTAATCAAACAAAATTAGAAGGATGAAAGGCAGACAGCATAACCATCGAAAATGCGTCAGAATCATCAAACGAGACCTTTGGGAACCCGGTAAATTGGGAGGTTTGTGCGCAGATGCCGTCCTAAGTCAGCAAAGATTAACCATGGGTCTCGTTGGTTTTGTGTTCGATGTTTGATGTCTTGTTTGCTGTTCCTTGTCCCTTTGTATGTGTGTCTAAACATAAAACCAGGCTTATGAAAAGCTCTTTGGCTGGAAGACTCACTGATGAGAATTTAATATTCGAAACACGTGACTGATGCATAATGATTTGGTTTCAAATTTTCTTCAAGGGAGTATAGAGTTGGAACCATTCTGCATAATTCTCTGTGTTTTCACTTTAAAACAGTGGGCAAAATAATTATGAACTTGCGCGCTAGTTCATTTTTGCGCCCGCCCGGGGCTGGAGGTACAGCAAAACTAATAGTGTCATCGCGTAGAGGATACCTGAGTTAGTCAGAATCCACATCTCATTTACCTGTAGCGCACCTGGTACCTGAGATATTCACCTTAATTACAAAAAAATCCTGCGGGAAATAAAAAAATCCTGCGGGAATTATCAAAAATCCTGCGGGAATTATCAAAATCCTGCGGGAAATTGATGAATTTTGAAAATTCCCGCAGGAAAAATTGCTTGAAATAATCCTGCGGGAAAAATAAAATTCCTGCAGGAAAAATAAAATTCCTGCGGGAAAATTTTTTCGAAGTAAAATCCTGCGGGAGAAAAAAAATCCTGCAGGAAAAATTTGAACTTAAAATATTCCTGCGGGAAATATTATATGAACATTTTTTCCCGCAGGAAATTATGCTTTGTTTAAAATTCCTGCAGGAAATTTATTTAGAAAAATTCCTGCAGGAATTTTTTTTTGAGAAAAAAGAACTCCTGCAGGTTTTTTTATAAAGAAGTAAAATCTTGTAGTACACTTACAAAAAAATACTACTACAAATAATGAATGAATGAATGAATAAATGAATGATTGAATGAATGAATGAACCTTTAAGTAAGTCCATTCGATTTCCAACCATGATTAGGCTGCAATAATATGCCTAGCCCACGATATGATATGTATTATGATATTTACACATGATACGATTCATATCACGATCCTGAATTTAAAATACAGATATAAAAGCATAATTTCTGTACTTTGCCCAATATTTTATTAAAAGTTCAGCGACAACAATTTATTAAGATCATATCATCATTTCTTGAATGTTTTGAGATCTATCAGGTATTTATATCATGGGTCATAGCAACTTCCCCTACTCAAAATATAGGAATATAGGTATATTGTGTGTGAAAATATAGAACATATATAGAAAATTTTTGAGTAAAATAGAAAAATCTTAGAATTTTTCAATTTTTAGTGATTTTTGAAGTCTTCCATGCATGTAAAATCACTTGTACATGGGGTCAAAATTTGACAATAAATAGACGATATTCACATTAATGTGGTAGACTTGAATTCTACATTTCATGACCCGACATCACAATGTTTGACGTTATTTCTTACTATGATGTCGAAACATATCTATGATGTCATAAAGTAAAATAATGTCAAAAATATTATAGATACGTTTCAACATCACAGTAATAACGTCAAATAGTGTGATATTGGGTTTTGGGGTGTCTAAAATGTAAGTCTAGCGGTAATATGAAAATGGTCTATTTATTGTCAAATTTTGCCTGATGTACATGTACAAGTGATGTAACATATACGAAAGACTTCAACAATCACTCAAAATTGAAAAATAATTGTATTTGCACTTACATGTAGCCCCTCTCCCAATTTGAAAAATAGTTTACATGTACAGTATAGCCCCTCCCCCACCTCCAAGATACAATAATCGCTTTATCTTAGATAAACATGCAAAGTACTGAAGTTGGTTGCTTACAATTAGATTGAAAGTGAATTAAGAAAATGGAATAAAATAAACATGTTTGTTAAGCTTTTAACGCAAGGCATGTATGACTTGGTAGTCAGAGGCAATTCGAGTTACATCTCAAACATTACCCACTTGATACTGAAACGAAGGCATCACCCACCAATCATATCATTAGTTCTATAAAACTCCTGTACATATGATTGTGAGTACTCAATTTACCCTGTTTTCATCGTTTCTTCGATTTTTCTGTCTTTGGTCAGTTTGGACATGGGGAATGCTCGGGGGTTCCCTGGACTAAATATAGATTCACTTGTTTTGAGTTGTTTCTTGTTCATTATAAAAATGTTCGCCTTAAAGAGTAGTTTGCAGGGTATTTTCACAGCGAGATATGGGTGCTGATCCAGAAACTGAACTGTTGCAATGGCGGATCCAGCGCCCCCTTTGCCGGGGGGAATTTTGCCGATTTTTATAATGAAAATTGACCAAAATATAGGGTTGTTTGAAAATATTTGGATCAGTGCCGCCCCCTCGGGGGGCGGACATCCTCTCCGCATCCCCTAAATCCGTAACCCTGTCGTTTTATTCGAGAAAATAAAATATTGTTCACTACCACACGACTCTGTTATTCTTATAGAAAATACTATTTTCTATAAGAATAACAGAGTCTTGTGGTAGTGAACAATATTTTATTTTCTCGAATAAAACGACAGGTTCCTGTGCTCTGTTGGGGGTTTGGGATGACATGCTAAACACGAAGGTCCGAAGGGGATGCGAGAGACCGGTAGATGAGGGAGGGGAATCCCCGTGAAAAAAAAGCAAATTGCTGGCACCTCAGTTGAGCTTAATTCTGCCTCTGCCCCCCCCCCCCCCCCCCCCCCCTCGGGCAGAATCCGCACAAAGTACACAAATGTATATAGATACATGCCGTATAAAATTCATGAAGTCCAAGCTGGGCAAACCCGTAAAAAATATCTTAAGAAAATCTCAGTGGCGGATCTAGCGCCCCCTTTACCGGGGGTCAACGGGCACATTTTGCCGATTTTGACTGAAAATGGGCCAAAATATACCTGTTTTGGAAACTTTTGAGTCAGTGCCGGGGGTGGGCGCCTCCTCCGCACCGCCCCCCCCCCCCCCCCGAATCCGCCACTCAATCTTATACAAAGGGTATATATATATATCACTTTTTAGACGCGTGACTCTATAGACCTGATTCGACTAGTGTTGGTCCCCAGCGTGGTGTCCTCTGGTAGGGAGTTTAGCGGCGGGGAACCCCGGCGACAAAACAAAATTTTGAATAGCATATCATCCAGCTCTTGGAAATTGCGAAGTTTCCGGGGTTTTTATTTATTTTTTTTCAAAATCGTAAGCTGGATCTCCCCGAATATTCAAGGGTTCAGCCAATTTGGCTGAACCCTTGGTCAAATTTAATTCTTGATCAATCCGTCCATTTCCTAAGAGAACTTGCATTGACATTGACATGTAGAAGAGAAAATGATAACTTCTAGATTCATTTCAAATATGCCCCAGAAGCCACTAATATAATTTACTTCATGTTTTTTTTTTTTTTTTTTTTTTTTTTTTTCATTTTATTAATTTTGACGGGGGAGGCACCCCAACCACCGAAGCCTCGCAAAGCATCCCTCGAAAAGAGTTTGAGCCCTCGGCAGTTGAGGTTCTGGATTCTCTCCTGTACAGGGACGAGTAATTACATATACTTTTTTTTTATAAATTTTTTTACGAAAATTCAGACTCCTCGTAGAATACGTGTAATGGACTCTTTTTGTACGATCTCATCTATGAAATTGATTTTCTTTCTTTCTGTTATTATATACATGTGTGTATTTTGGTGTGCACATCATGTGAACGTACATTAGATGGGCGCACAGGGATTCATCGCGCTT